>JAKCWG010000168.1:0-137926 GCA_021464415.1 Lonicera japonica
TGTATTTATTCCACGACAAAGACTTGCAATGCTCCTTTTCATTTGCTGATCCAAAACATTGTAATACGCTCACCTAAAATAATTTTGGGCCTTTATGTGGTTTAGCCATATTATTTTGACATTATTTCTTATTTAGCCTATTCCAAATTAGAAAGGGGCAATTAAAAAAAAGGGCTTATTAGAGAAAGATTTTCACACTAAGGCCAAGGAATAATTTTTTTTTTAAATAAAGGGCCTATTTTTTATTTTATTGATAATATGACATGTGTCTTTTTTTTTCATTATAAAATGACATCCCAACCCTTAAATTAAACTAAAAAAATATCAATATGCATTAAAATATGGACTGCAATATGAACTTTGCAGTCTATATTTCACTGCAATATGAACTTTGCAGTCTATATTTCACTGCAATGTGAACTTTGCAGTCCATATTTCACTGCAATGTGAACTTTGCAGTCCATATTTTTAGTGCAAAGTTCATATTGCAGTCCATATTTTACTGCAATGTGAACTTTGCAGTCCATATTTTTAGTGCAAAGTTCATATTGCGGTCCATATTTTACTGCAATGTGAACTTTGCAGTCCATATTTTTAGTGCAAAGTTCATATTGCAGTACATATTTCACTGCAATATGAACTTTGCAGTTCATATTTTATTGCAATATGAACTTTACAGTCCATATTTTTGTGAAAATTTCATAAAAAGGGTTAATTTTAGGTAATACATAACATGTTTTATTAATAAAAAGATATTTAAATTTATTCAAATACATTCATTTAAAATATAAAACAAAATAGGTCTCTTACACTAATTACCAATTAAAAATAGGCCATTTATTCAAATTACCAATTAAAAATAGGCCCTTCATTCAAAAAAATATTATTCATTGGATTTTTGGTAAAAATCAATGTATAATAAGCCCTTCTACCTAATTTCTAGAATTAGAAATTAGTAAATAATCTAAATGATTGGATAATTACTAATTAATTTTTTTATTATTATTTTTGTTTCAAAAATTAATTAGTCGATTCCAAGATTACCCTTATGTTGACATTTAATGTTGATATTCAATAGTCTTCTAAAATCTATCTTCTCGTAATTTAAGGGAACAATTAAACATTCGAAAATAGTTTTTTTATTGACCGGATAAACACTATTTTAAAATTTAAATTTCTTTTTAAAAAGAAATACCTAATCACATATGATCTAGTTTCATTTTGAAATTCAAACTTTTTAACACCTAACCGAATTATCTAATCATCCGTTTACCCCCTTAAAATGATTTGTCCGCATTTAAGGATCAAATAAATGATCATCTTTAGATCCTTCCCCTATATAAATAAATGTAAATTTAATTTATAATGTTAAAATCAATCAAGCAAATTGAAGTTTAATATACATACATTTGTCGTGAGTTTTGGAACGAAATTCTAATTCACGCTAAAAGTTTTATAATTTTAATACAATATATTAAATAGCTTCATTCTTGGGAAGTTTGTTATGAAATTATATAAAAATCTTTTACAAAACACCTAATTCAACACAAACTCTAACTTGTTAATTATTTTAGCCATGCAAATAAAGTAGAGTTTAAATTTATTTAGAATACTAATATTAATATAAAAATATATGGAGGTATCCACTTATACTATTTTATTTAATATAAATCTAGCTTAAAATCTTTTTTTTAATTTTTTTAGCCAAATAAGTAAGGTTTGAATTTAATTGAAATACTAATACTAATATACAAATATATTGAGTTATATTGTTTTATTTAAGGTAAATATTAAAATCTTTTGTTTGAAATGAAGGGTATTATTTGTCAGCACAAAAAAGAAAAATTAAAAACATTTAAGTTATATGTACTTTTATATATAGTATATATTATCTTTGACTGCAGTTGTTTACTTTTTCCGTTTTGTATTAATCAATGGTACTATTAAGAGGGGTAAGTCTCCTATCATATATTGTGGCAACCATATTAAAGAACCAGCAAATTATTAAAATATATACAGAATCAAAGAACCATATATTCACATAAAAGTTTTCTCCAAAATAAAAATAAATTTCAGAAAAATGTTGTACCCACTGAAAGTGCACAAAATGAGGTGTTACTTCATGATTAAATAAAGAGCGAATCATGAGCCATAGATCCAATGCAAGCACAAGAGGGAACTGAAAGAATTTTGATAGAGTGATACACAAATTCTGGTGCCTTATCCCCAAGAGCTTAGGCTTTTCGGATCAATGGTTTTCAATATGTCAACAGGGAGCTTGATAGTACTTTGGGATGTTCAAGATTCAAGCCTTGTTTCCTCTATCTGTCTATTCTTGTTTGCCCCTTATAATTCTCATAAGAACAATAGCAATCAAGTGTAATCAAATAGAAGAAATAGATTGAACACGTACACAAGACAAGTCTCGAGAATGGGCATACTCCACATGTAATAACATACAGTGCCTTCATATAATTCAAGAATAATGGAGTACAAGCTTTATCAAGACTTACTAGCACTCTTTACAAGTCTTTCATGCTCTCTCTAGTTGCAAAACACTCTTTCTTGTCAAAAATAAAGTCTTACATGTAAACTACAAACAATAAACATTTAAAAGAACTGATAAAACACTTGATTTCCCAATTATTATACTTCGCTAATAATTTCTAACTCTACAGTAATAGCTCTTGCGGGCTTGTTTGATCTCTCATGTCGGCCTATAGAAGCAAAAGGATTTGGAGGCAGGGCAAGCATGTCTCCTTTCCCTTCGAGCATTTGAACCACAGTCTTCATGGGAGGACGATCTAACGGTGACCATTGAATACAACAAAGCCCCACAATTGTTAGCTTCTCTGCTATTTGAGCGTGTTCCTCTTCTTCAATTTTGATCCCCAGCTCTTGTCTTTGACATAAACGGTCATAAATCAATTCTGGAAAGGACATTTGACTAGGATTTTGGGCAGTTAGATCAATGTTCTTCCTCCCACCAACCATCTCAAGTAGTAACATCCCAAAGCTATATACATCTGACTTATATGACACATCCCCAAAATTTCTAGAGAAAACTTCAGGGGCAATATAACCCATGGTCCCTCTAGCGGCCGTCATTGACACCTTACTTTGATCCTTGGGGCACAATTTGGCTTGCCCAAAATCTGCTATTTTTGGATTAAAATTATTGTCCAACAAGATATTATGAGGCTTAATGTCGAAATGAAGTATTTGGTGATCGCAACCCTGGTGAAGATACTCAATTCCCCTGGCAATGCCTAATGTAATGTCTTGTAATTTTTCCCAACCAAGGAAGGTTTTGTTTTGAGTTTCAGAGAATATGAACTTTTCTAAGGACTCGTTTGGTAAGAACTCGTAAATGAGAGCTCGATTAATTCCATCGGCACAAAACCCAACCAAACGAACCACGTTGACATGGTGGATCTGGCCCATCGCTCCAACTTCGTTAATAAACTCCTTGCCATTTTCCATGGAGCTTTCAAGGACCTTAACAGCGACAAATATTTCGCTCGACAGCTTCCCTTTGAACACAGTCCCATAAGAACCCTCTCCCAATTTGTCCTTGAAATTGTTCGTTATCTTTTTAATATCAGCAAACAAGTATCTACTGGGCTGGAGAGCTTTGTAATCCTCCAAAAATCTTTCAACTTTTACTTGGTCCTCTTTCTTTCTTTTGAAGAAGTAGTAAATGAAGTAGAGTGTGATAATTACCAGGCAAAGGAAAATTGCACCCAATACTGCACATGCACGATTAGAAATAGTTAAAAAGCTTGCATTTCTTTCCTTTTCTAAATGAAGAAATTAGCACAGCGTACTGTAGAGCTATACAATACCACCTCAGTCCCATTTTAAGAGTCACGTTTTCACTCTCCAATAATTCGAAAGAGTATAATTTCAAGCTAGTCAATGGTCAAGAATGAAACTTAGTATATGTATTACGACTCCAAAGGGAATATGTGACTATTAAATTGGGAGAGGGACTCTAAAAAGGAAAGATAAAGAAACTAATAACAAATAAAAGTGCACAGTTTGTCTTACTAGGGAACAGCCATTTCCTTGCAGCAGCTGTAAAAAATAAAGAAAACTATAAATATTGTTATGGTAATGGTGAAAAAATAAAAAACACAAATTGGGCATGTACCCCAATTCTATATATGCAATGCTTTTGGAATTGGAATTGAAGCATGGTTTTAGAATTCTATTGTTTGGCTCATGGTTTTGGAATTCTACGAGAATTCTAAAACTATCGATTTTATGGGATTGAATTCTATACGGAGAGTAGAGTTTTGCAATTCCAATTCTCATTGAATTCTGAAAAACTAACCATCCATTACCACCATCCACCCCAAACTGTTTCCCACCTCCCTACCGCATAACACACAGTGCCTAGACAACACCAAACCACCACCATCACGCTGCCCTACCCCACCCCAACCCCAAACCTCAGCAGCCCCCCGTTTCACCCCATGTACACTGCAACCAAATCCCCCCCATCCCCGCCAACAAATCCCCCACTATTATACATTACTATATATATACAATAAATATATACATATATACAGTGTATATATATATATATATATAAAGAGTTAGGCTATAAAAAGGGATTCCCAAACTTTAATAAAAAGAAGGGATGCCCTTTTTGAGAGGTGAATAGATGAAATTTTTAGTGAAAATTTGTAGAGATGATCATAAAAAATTTCAATGGTTGAAAGTGAACATATATATCAATTTTTCAATACACTGAATTCTAGGTTGAATTATTATTATTTTTTTTTAAATGAAATTTGGTTTAGGTGATCTATTCACTATATTTATCATCTCTACAAATTTTCATTAAGAAATTCATCTATTTACCCTTGAAATGGGAATTCTTTTTTTTTTTTGGTTACAATGAGAGAATCCCTCTTTATAGCCTAAAACCTATACCCGTAATTATATGTAATTATAGTAACCATATGTATGTATATATCTATTATATGTACATTATATATTTAAAAATCTCTCTGGACTCCATTAGTGAGAATTGTGATAGATGTTTTTCAAGGTCATTGTTTCATTAGAATTCCAAATCAATTCTACAAATTAGCCAAACTAACAAATTTGTAATTTCTAATGGAATTCCAAATGAAAACTACATACGATCCAAACAATAGTATTGTAATTCTATGGTATTGCAATTCTATAGAATTATAATTCTAATAGAATTCCAAAATTGTGTAACCAAACACACCCTTACTAACACAATAGTATTGCAATTCTATAGAATTATAATTCTAATAGAATTCCAAAATTGTGTAACCAAACACACCCTTACTAACATGAAAAAGTGCATATATTATATTACTTGTAAGGTGAAATTTCTTTGATGCACCTGCGAAAAGGAAATGAGATTTATAAAGTACTTATCATGCTTTTCAACTACAAGAATAATATATTTCAGAAACATTGTTTGAATTAAAACAAGCAATTAATTAATTTCTTTTTGAGATGAAATTTCTGGGGATTAACTGATTTTCTGCAATAAAAATCTTTGCTGGAAAATTGGTAGGAGTGCTAGTACATATACAGTCTAAATAATTAAAGAGCACGTGATGAGTTTCATTGTGTTTTTAGACCCTCTTTTTCAGCAAATAGACCATTGAGTTCATCTCTTTGGGCAACTAGCCAATTATTGCTTGTCCTAAAAGGCTAAAACATACCTGTGGTTGTTTTTGGCATTTGCACACATTCAAGAAGTTCAGGTTCTCCTAGTGCTGCTGCTGTATTGTTATAATTCTTCTGCCCACACATTTTGCCTTTTGATTCGCACATGTTACAATTTGGTTCCTTCCAAGACAGCCAACGGTCGCTTTGCGGGTACTCAAACAAATCAATTGGAACTGATGAGATTTTATGGATCTTAACACAATTTGTTAATTCGTCATTAAAAGTTCGCTGGTAGTAGTAGACTGCATAAATTTGATACCCGGGGCCACTGAGGCAAGGGACCAAGGTTGGAATATTTCTTTCAGCTGGCGAACAATTGAACAAAGCAATATCATAGGATATTGTAATGAAATTGAAAGGAGAAGCAGATCGATTGAGCCTGAGAACCTGTGCCGGGAAGCAATTATGGGGATCATGTACAAGAATTCTTTGTGATATGTAGTCGATTTCCTCAACCACCACCTCTAAAGCGACTTGAAGTTTGAGCACTGTTTGGTTAATGCGGTTGCAGGATAGCTCGAACCCTGGGTAGCCGCAATGTTTTGGCTGGTTAGGTTTAAGTCGAAATGGAAATCGAATGGGCGGACCATTTTCCCTGCATTTGGTAATTTTACACCCATCATTTGTACCTTCAACTCCAAGGCGACCAGTCATAAATAGAAACAAGAACAAGTAATAATGGAAGAAGTAGTCAGCCATGAATTTCAAAACAAATAAGTAATCAATGTCTAGTTTGATGATATATATATATTAGCTAAAACTGTGCTCAGAGAGGATTTTTATGTTTTTCATTATCTCAAGAACATTGACCAAACGAGATCCTAAAAATTTCAGTTGATTTCAGTGACTTGGACTTTTCCCAAAAATATCTCCAAGGCGGCCCCTCATTTATTGAATTTTCATTTATAAATTTCGTTAATTTTCTTCTCTAAATTCATAAATCGCACATTTTTCTCCTAATTAATCCATGCTTTTTAGTTAAGCGTTTCAAAATTAGTTTTACACGAACATATCTTATTACTATAACCGTTTTGAAGCATAGGGTGAGAACTCAAATTAAACGAAAAAATTGAGTTGAGAAGTTATAAAGGCATTTTGGTCAAGCATAATATAATTTAATTACCGGACATTACGAAAGAGGGTGTAAACACAAGAAAATTAACTATGGAGTGCAAAATCTAATTATGATCCGAAACAAAAACATAGAGTGCAAATTCAAAATATCTCAACATTGACCGAATGAGAGGCTAAAAAATGAACACCTGTCTATCTCTAATGGGAATACAGAGCAGACATATATATATACATTTGCTATTTATAATTAACAACCACCACTACCTCTAAAGTAAACAATTAGCCAAAACTAACAGTGTAGCATGATCCCAAGATCAAGCTTCGTTTCTGGCTTTGATTTTGCTCTTCTTATTCTTCTTCTTATCCTTGATGCATCTTATACCTGTACAGCCAAAACAGAGCAGTGTGCACCTTCATCCTGCGGAAACATTAGCAATATCAACTACCCTTTTCTTCGATTAAAAGGCGATCGTCGTAGATGTGCTGAGGGTGAAGTTATATTCGAACTGGCTTGCGAGGAGGATAATCGCACCACTCTATCCCTACCTCCTGGTAACAATAAATACTATGTCCAAAATATATCTTATGATGGAGCAGATGGCGGAGCATTCCAATTGGTAGATGCAGGTCTTGATGCGGAGAATTACTGCTCCATTCCTCTCGGTTCTTTTCCATTATCCAAGCTTCGCAGTCAAGAGATTCAACGTAGGGGGTCTTATGTAGGTTTTTACGTAAATCATTGGTCAGTTTATTTTATGAGCTGTTCAATCCCTATACAATTTTCCAAAACTACTGTAAATTACTCAAGTTGTATCAACAATCTCTCTTCTGCTTCCCAAACTAATCATCACTTTTACGCAATAGTTGAAGATAGTCCACTAGACATTCCCGACTCCTGCAACCTCAGTATTATTTACCCAATCACTAGTGATCTTGACTCCAACAATCTCTCTATTTCTTATATTCACCAGAAGCTGTTACTGGGGTTTCAATTCAGCATCGATGTTTATACTCCAAGGTACGTGTACTTTCTCAACACAAATTTTTACTTGATGATCGAAACATATCTCCTGACTAACTAGAATATGATATATATATATATATATATATATATCTGTATGTGTCTGTTTACAGAGAACGTCAAAGAAAATAATGGTAAAATAAAATACCATAGTAAAACCAAGGACGAGGAATATTTTGTTTGTAAAATAAGTTCCTAATTTTGATCACCCCCAGACTTCCGGTGTCCTCTTCGCATTGCATTTCGGTTTCAAATACTTAAAATACCCATTACATTTCCTTATTTTTAAAGAAACACATTTAGCCACCATTGGACCACCGATAATTTCATGGGAGCTCGAGTGAGGTTGTTGTTGGCCCACCGATGGTCCGTTAATGGTATGTGGTCAGTAGTGGTTGGTGAGGTAACAACAATAACAGATTAGAAGGGAAGAATAATGTTTAACACAGATCTGATATAATTATCAATAGAAAAGATATTAAAAGATAAATAATTTTGCCTAAATCTTGGTCAACCTACCCATTTTAAATAGAAATCAAAAAACATGGACCCATTTTACAAAAATATTATTTGCCCTTTTCTTTTTATAACAATGATATTATCGTTCAACAACTTGTGAATTTCCAGATCATTCTTCTACGAGTTTCTTCGAAACCTGAGGCTAGATCTTAGAGGATGGTGGTATGATCTGAAAAGAGGTAAATCTTTACATACTCTGTCTCATTTCTTTCATAAACTATTACATGCACATTCCTCGTTAAGAATCGCTATTTGCATATTTAAACTTACTAATACTAAGACGTTTTAAAAAAAATAAAATACTTACTCTTAGACAATCTGCCAGTGCATTGTGCAGTGTGCGCTAAGGTTCTGTTATTTCTTACTCATGTGACAAATAATTCAACGCCCTACCGAAGGGGGCGACCTATCGAAGGGACTTCGAGTTGTATATATCTGTACATCAGCAGTCTTAGTCTCTTGAGCGGTTTTTAAGGGGAAGTTTTAAGAAGATTTTCAGCACTCCTAGAGTACCACGTCGCCGTACTCCAGTACAATGGTGACCCTCCAGGAAGAATTCAAACCTTCGTGCAAGGGGGCAAAAAAATATATATAAAGAATGAATTGTATGATTATTTGGCCCTCGCCTATTAGCTAGAGTACAGGCCTTGCTCTTGGGCATAACATTATTAGTTTTGCAATTATTCAGAACGAGGTCTAACATGATCCAAGATAAAAATTCAAAAGAATTTTTTTTTTCCTTGTAAAAAAGTGAAACAACGTGAAATTGTAATATTCATTCATTCTTTCATTATATTCTACTTTTTACTTTTGAGATCATGTAACTTTTATCATAAATATCTGTTTATCTATAAATTGATAATATTATAGAGATCTATTAAACAAGACACATAATTTATACAAGGTGTTAACATTATAAGCTGAGTCATACTGCCGCCTACTAATTCGAAAGAGTAACTTTTACTAAGAAATATCAATGGGATTACAAAGACTCATAACCTCCCTAAATATTAAGGATTATAAAATTGTAGAATTGTAATTCTATAGAATTATAATTCTAATAGAATTCCAAAACCGTGTAACCAAACGCAGCCTAATTGATCTTGATAAATAATGGCATAAAACACTAAATGCAAAATAGTACACCATTAAGCGCCGATTGGTACCTGATTGGTTGCTAGCAAAGAAAAAAAAAATACAGGGATAAAAAGTTGAATAAATAAATGAGTTTAGACTTCATCGATGTTTATGAGGGACTAATGGCTAATTAACTTTTTTTTCTCTTTAATTTTTTCAGGGAACTGGAAGCTTTTGTTCAGAGACATTAGTGAGTTTTAATTAATTTTAATCACTCGCTTTATATTTTGGCTTCCATGGAAGGCAGAAGAAAAATATGAGAAACAGTAAATGAAAAGATTAAATTTGACAAAATTTCTTCTTCTATTATCAACTCTACTTAATATTAATTTTGTTATTTCTACCAGGATACTCTAATTTCGCCTACAGAACGATAGGTGAGTTTTTATATTTTTAGCACTTGCACTCTCTTTTATCAGCTTCGATTAATAGAGAGAAAAAGCATTGACAAACTTCAGAAGGAAGAGTAAGACTCGCTATAAACGTAGAAAAAGGACACATTAGTTAACTGTTTGTATCATCTAAGCTGATATTCATAGCCAAATTAATCACTTGAAAATTATGTAAGAACTATAGCTTGCATTATTTGCTAACTTGTACGTAATTTTCTTGTAAAATTAGGTATTTTCTTCATAGTAAGGGCTTCTATAGGTATAACCTGCTTGATTGCACTTGTGGTGTACCGATGTCGACGAAGACATTTGTCAGTAGACAATACAATAGAGAACTTCCTTCAGAGTCAAAATAATTTCATGCCAATTAGGTACTCGTATTCCCAAATAAAGGAGATGACCAAAGGGTTCAAGGACAAATTAGGTCAAGGAGGATACGGGTCTGTTTTCAAAGCAAAGCTTCGAAGTGGCCATCTTGTAGCGATAAAACTACTTGGAAAGTCATCAAAAGCCAATGGACAAGATTTCATTAGTGAAGTTGCCACCATAGGACGAATTCATCATGTTAATGTGGTCCACCTCTTTGGATTTTGTGCTGAGGGATCAAAACGAGCTCTTGTCTATGACTTCATGCCTAATGGTTCTCTAGATAAGTTTATTTTCTATAAAGGAGAAAATAAGGCCCCTTTGAGTTGGGAGAGAATGTACGATATTGCACTTGGAGTGGCTCGAGGGATTGAGTACATACACCGAGGCTGTAACATGCAAATTCTACATTTTGATATCAAACCCCACAATATTCTTCTGGATGAGAACTTTGTCCCAAAAGTTTCAGACTTTGGTCTAGCAAAATTGTGCTCAACAGATGACAGCGTTGTTTCTCTCACTGCAGCACGGGGAACATTGGGATATATAGCTCCTGAATTTTTTTACAAACACATTGGCGGTGTCTCGTATAAGGCCGATGTTTATAGCTTTGGTATGCTTTTGATGGATATGGTGGGGAGAAGGAAAAATGTGAATGCATTAGCAGAGCACTCGAGCCAGATATACTTCTCCACGTGGATTTACAACTGCATTAATCAAGGAGACGACATGGAGTTGGGTGATGCAACTGAAGAATTGAAAAGGCTTGTGAGGAAGATGAGTACAGTTGCACTATGGTGCATACAATTGAAGCCCGCCCATCGTCCTTCCATGAGCAAAGTGTTGGAAATGCTTGAAGGGGAGGCTGAGTTATTGCAAGTGCCTCCAAAGCCTACTTTTTATCCACTAGATGCCCCAATTGTGGATCATGGGACATCATCATCTTCATCATTCCTCGAGAGCAGCACGACTAGTTGAGCTATTGAATTAGCTTTGTTATGCAAACTTAATCAACTGCTTTGTATTCAGTACTCAGTACTCAGTACTCTTGGCATTGTAGTCTTAATAGCCTTTGATATTATGTCTAGGCAATATGTATGTAGGACATTTCTCCTCATTATTTGCTTAGCTTTCTCTATGTCATGCTGGTGTCTAGAATTTGTGATTCTAAGAAATATTTTGCAAAGGCAAGAGATGTGAAAGACTAGTTAAAGGACAAAAGGAAGATTAACAACAGTCCTTGCTTCTCCAATAATTATACTAAAAAACTCTTGTTGCTTCTTATTGCTTTTGTAATACACATATACTTTACAACTTCAAACCTAGGTTTCGCCGGTCCAAATGCTTAACCAACTAGCTAGGATAAGATATACCATAACACATAAGGTAGAAGAGAGAATAGCGCATTTAATTCTTTATGTACATGATTTTCAATGATACATGTGCATTGAGAGATTAAGCTTAATCAAAATCCTCTTTAGACATTTCCTGTTCTTTGTATCTATGTAAAATATGACGAACAAATCTACAAGTTTTTATGAGCATGAAATAACAATAATACAAGTTGACTTTAAGACTGTTATTCTTATCAATACAATTAAAAGAATTGTACTAAACAAGGAAATGTGGAAGGGGCCCAGAAAAATATCATGACTTGTGCAATGAGCATATATTCCTTCCACAATTGAACCATGAATTTGACCAAATACACCATATCGTACAAACACAATCATTTCAAAAACATAAGGTGTGCTAGTATTCTTCTATATATAATCATTATTGAATTTTATTTTTTGCAAAATATCACCTAATAAATGTGTATAAGAATGAAGAGAGGTTATTCTGGGTAATAGTGTAGCGTTGAACGCACAGTGACCTAATTCCTGTAGGCTTTGCTCAAGTTTTGAAGTACATGTGCAAGTAGAGAAGATCTTTAGATCTGAAGAGCTTTAATGTTATAAATATTTGGAACAAGAACAGCAGGTACCTGAAGAAGTACTCAGCCATGAATTCCAGAGTAAATAAGTAATGGCACCCACTCTGCCTTCAATCGGGTTTCCATCGTATCTTGTAAATTTGTCATTAAGCCCTCAAATCATATGAATAAAACAAGATTTATTAGACTAATAGTTGAAAACAATGTCTATTTGACCATTAGTACATATAAATCTTGTATATAAGAAAAGGCAAGGCAGCACATAAACATACAGAATGTCAATTCTTGTAAAACTAAGAGGCCAGATAAGGCATTTGCACATTTTAAGGCCAAGGGAATTGGAAATTCACAGCCATTGATTACCATCTTTTTGTAACGAGGCTTATTGTAAAGAGGCCAACAAGTCCGCTTCTTCTCCTAGCTGATTATTTACTTTTGTAGAAGGACAAGCCCATGGTAAGAGTTCCAATCCAACCCCAAACAATTAAGAATGTAAAACAAAGAACTCTAGGAAATCAATACAAACCAATAGTTCAACCATGTTAACACACTTGAGAGATCGAGCTGTCCTAAATTCAACATTGAACATGTTTCTTAGCAATTTAGTTCAAATGGTAATTACAAGATTTTGCTACTCTAAAAATAGATTTTAAACTGCAAAACGTATCTATATATATATACCAACTTCAAATATGGGTTATTATGTCTAAAATCATTTGGCTTAAAAGGCTCTAGCAGCAATATTTAAAAGCCTACAAGTAATAGTGTATCTAAGTGAAGACTAGTGATTACTCTAGTGGTAGCACACATGAGGACCTTGTCCAATTTTTTAACTCTTGTTGTTTCCGGCAATTATGCTTAAGAAGAAACAATAAAAATGTCATCTAAGAGGGAATAAATTGATCAATACGTAAATACCCATATAATCTATTTCTATGAGACATTTCATCAAACAACACATGAGCATACTTATATATAACTTCAATTCTTTAAAATAGAAATAAGTTACCATCAACCAAAGGGGAGAAAAACAGATTATGTTCAAATAAAAATAACTGCGGTTCGTATCATTACAATCAAAATAATTATACTGAACAAGGAAATGCGGAAGGGGCCCAGCAAAATATTATGACTTGTGCATTGAGCATATAACTTCCCAAGATTGAACCATGAATTTCACCAAATACACCATAGCGTACAAACACAATCAAATTCATTTCCAAAAACATAAGGTGTGCTAGTGTTCTTATATATATAATTGTTTTTGAATCATACCTTTTGCGAAAGATCACCTAATAAATGCGTACAAGAACGAAGAGAGGTTATTCTGGGTTGTAGTGTAGCGTTGAATGAGTCACAATGGCATTGCTCGTGTTTTGGAGTACATGTGCAAGTACAGAAGAAATTAGGGATTCAACCCTGGAATCGAAGCTCTGCACAGTTAGCCGTAAAGTGAAAAACAGAGCTTGTTTTTAATTTGGGTTTAACATTGTTTAGTATTTTATTTATATATTTCTTTTTGGAGTCTTTAAGGCATTTCTAAACATTAATGTATAAATTTGTTTTGTATAAAATTTAAACTAACATGTAAAAATTTTAATCTTTAGAATTCTTTTAAATTTGAATTTTGTGTAAAATAGTTGTACAAAAATAAAATACCAATTTACACTGCTATGTCAAATATCTTTCTTCTAAATTTTAAATTTTTTTTTAAATTTTAAAATGTAATAACTTTTAATGCAAAATATATATTTTGATAAAATTTATATATTCAAAATCTACTCATCAAGACCAAATCCAACAAATCAAGATCCATTGTCAATATAAAATTATGTTAAAAAAATTTAAGAAAAAAAATTGAAATTTGCATAAAATGACATCTAACATGTGTTAGGATCTCATTAGTTATTTTAAGTTTTGCACAAAGTTTTACAAAAGTCTTATTGTAGCATATTTTTTTAAACTGAGTTGACATATTGGAGTTACACTTTAATTTTTACACAACTATTAGAGATATTCTAAATGAAAAGTTGAATCATGGTTGATGTCGCGTTGACGTGGATGCTCTGGCCAATAAGAAGAGAGGGTCATGTTAACCCTAACTAAGGTATGGTTAGCAAATTTGGACTCAGGATGAATCTAACCTATAATTAAATATCTTGAAGGTGACCTCTTATTTATTGAATTTTAATTTATAAATATTGTTAATTTTCTTCACTATATTCATAAATCACACATTTTTCTCCAAACTAGTTTTTATGCACGTGTGTCGCACGTGATATTAGTGTTTGACAAATGTCATTTAGTTCATTAATAATTATGTGTATACTAAGAATTGAATAATTGGTATGAAGCGTGAAATAAAACTAACAACAAATAAACAAAAACATTGTATCAAGTATAAAATCAAATTAATAATTATAGGAAAATCATAGAATCGGTCTACTGTAGAATCGGTGGTTGTTAATTATAGCTTATATGGTGATGGTGTCAATGATCTAGAGAAGGGAACATTCGGAGATCTCACCCTCGGTATTAGCAACACTACTCTTCTCAAATCCCTACATTTAATTGAGGGCGGTGATATTGACACCCATCAAATGTGTCCCAAACAACATCCCCGCCCCCATCTCACTAACATCCCATTCACCTTGTTTTTATCTCACAAACACTAAAACATAATTAACCCCACTCATCCCTCATTAAAACATAATAAAACCTAACTTTAATTTATTAACCCATAAAACTAACCCCACTCCTCCTATAAAATACCCACAAATACTCCTTCTCCTCCCTCATTTGAACTGAAACATAGCAAACCCACTCCTCCCTCAAACCTTCGTGCTTCCTCTCTCCCTCTCATTTTGTGTCGTGTTGAAGCTCTGTATGTGGCAACTCCCTTCTACTCCCTCTGTTGAGATTCACCAGAGCAAGAATAGCATCCTCCATTTTCCCCCTCTCGTCTCTATTCCCACCTCATTCAAACTGAAACAAGAGCAAGAGTAGAATAGAGTAGACTCATTTGATGAGAAGATAGTTAAGTCACATATACTCGGCCCAAATAAGGAGATTTTGTTGCTATACATTCGGCTTAAATGATGTGATGCGGTGTTGAGGCTACTACTTATCTTTTGAGTTTGACTCATCTAATGACAAAGTTTTCCTTCACACAGCATGCTCGACCCAAATGAGGAAAGTTCTTACATATATAGCCACTCACCTAATATGAGGCACGAGAGTGTTGAAGGCATCAACATTCAATTTGACCAAACTTACACATCCATTCATGATATAATGATAAAGGGTACACATAATAAAAAGAGCATGCTTGTTCATTCATTCATGTAACAAAAATTACATATAAGAGCTTTAATCTTCCCTTCAATCTTTATAGTTCAAGCCAGCTTCACAAAAAAATACATATATGACCTTTCCTCGATCAATTCAACTTAACTTAAAAGTTAAAATAAAAAAAATACATATACAAACTTTACATCTTCAATTTAGGCTAATTTCCCAAAAAAATACATATATAAGAGAGCTTTACATCTTCAACTTTACCCACCTTAAAAAAAAAAAAACACAACATTTTTTTTGTGGGTCTTCTACTTGGGTTTTCATTGCACGTCTCTCCTTCATTTCTAAATTTATCGCCACCATTGGATTTAAGGTCAACATAATTTATTTGAGATATAGGCTCTACAAGTAGATGATCTTCTTCAACATCACTAATTAAGCTTATGATTAAGAGAGTAATTTACTTTTGGAGAGTAATTTAATACAAACTCGGCCCACTTAAGGAGAGTGTTTGTAGACACTCAGCTTACTTAAGCAAAATCCATTTTGTGCTTTGTTTTGGGTATTACATGTTTGTTTTAATTTAAATGATGTAGAATGATGTATGAAAGATTATATACACACATTAATACAATAATAATAACTACACCCTACCTATTTTGTTTGATTTTGTACTAGAATGTCAACACCAACTTTCTCTTGAACATTTTTTTTCTTCTCCATCTTAATTACTTCTTCCTTATGATAATCCAAGCTTCTAACTACCCACCAATGATGTTTGTACTTCGATTTGGTTGTGATTTCTTGATTTTGAGAGTTCAAATGGAGAAGGACCAAGTCTCTCTTCTCTATGTCTCTCGGTTTGCTTGTTGCCTTTACTTTATGGTGATGAATAGAGGGGAAATGTGAAAGATGGGTTTGATTACTTGGTTTAATGTTAGATTAATGTGTTAGGTGATGGGGTATTTGATATAATAAAAGGAGTGCTGAGATGTGTTTTTTTGTTAAATTTTGGAGGGGATGTTTGTGACACATTTAGTGGGTATTAATATCACCCACCTTAATTAACTATTGTTCAATAATCTTTTCTATCACTTGCTCTTCATTCAAAATTTTTCACCAAACAAATAAATATAATATTATTACCAAAATATACCGAATCTATATATACATACATACATACATACATACATACATACATACATATATATATACAGTATGTACATGTGTATGTTCTTAAATGTAGCTCTCGTTTTCCCTTTTTTTTCTTGTTGAATGCATTTGAATTTGAGTTCTAAATGGTTACAATTAACCTATTTAATTCATTTTGCAACTAAAATGTGTTAGTTAAACACATAAGCATAAAATTATTACCATATATAAATGTGTGTATACATATGTTTTCAAAGATAGCTCCATTTTCCCACTGTGTTGTTTTCCAACGTACATTTTGTGAGAGGGAGGGGGATAAATATTATAATTAGGGCATTGCTTCAGTTGGTATCTATGGTAGACAATTGACTATTTTGCCTTTTTATTTGAGCTCATGTGCCTCACAAATGTGTATTTTTATAACATTAACGGCTAAAAATAAACACAAGGGGTACATTGAAACATGGTTTAAAATTCAAGTGGTAAATTAAGAAAAAATAAATTGAATGCGCAAATTGAAACTCGGGATAAAATTCAGTGGCTAATTTAATTGTTTACTCAAAATGTTATGTAATCCAAAAAAATATTTTAAAAGTCGTAACTATGAGAGGTAAAAACTATAAGTTAGCTTTTAATTAAGCCAGTTATAAGCGAGCTTTTAATTAAGCCCAGTTTGGAAAGCCCTTATTGTGGTCGGCTTAAGGCCTAAGTCTATTAAGCTCATTATATATCACACAAGGGATGGCAGCAAGCTGACCAATATGTATTTCTATTTTAGCTGACCATTAAGCCAGTTTGACCAAAGATGAATACAGATTTACGAAAGTAATGAAGACCGACCAATAATGGTCGGACAACGAGCAAAAGGAAAGTTGAGATGAAAGAAAAAATGGGAAATAACTACTTTTATAGATGTGAGAAGGGTTTGTGACAACTGTTCATTTGGAGTAGTGCCTAAATTTGCCCTTTATAGTAATTTTCATATCCCACCGACCTTAATGTAACTCTGTCATATACATAAATAGGATGGGAAAATCCATAGCTAATTAATCCACTATTTTTTACACTCACTCCACACAATCTTTTTCTTCCTCTACAGCCAAACCCAAATCTCTCTACAATTATATTACTTTTTTGAGCTTTTAAATTAATATAATCAACGTGCACCCATCAAAGGAGGATGTACCATTGGTTTGGGAAATTAAAGTCACTGAAGGAACCTGCCCTCAAACAAATCTAGTCTTACTTCATCTTTTTTCCACTGATTTCTTGTTGGTTGCTACTGTTCATCCAAATTTTTTGGTTGCCAATCAATCTTGTTTGGCTGATTTTCTTCAAATTGGGTTTAGTTAACTTTTAATCACAATAACAACAATGCCAAAATATTTTTGGTAGTATAGCCCATATTCACCAAGGTGGGGGAGCCAGAAACATGAGCCATGGTCTAGACCCTAAAATCAAACCCATACAACTTCACCCTATGACACCAATTATGGGGACAAAGAAATTAATTCCCATAATGAGCTCAAGAAACTCACGCGTTTGAGGTTAGAAAAATAAGTTTTAATAGAAATGCTCAAATAACAAATTGTAGTTATTAATGGTCAGCAACTTGTAAAACAGAGCCCATTAGATAGATCACATGTATCTTCTACAAGGGAGGAGATAATCCCTAATGTCAATGAATCAACATCCTGAGATAAAAGAAAGAGGAAGGTGCCTGAACTGCCCAAACTTGAAGATGCCTATGATCGGCAAGCATATGAAGTTCCCAAGCAAATAGCCCGTCTTAACATATTTGATTGACTGGGGTGTGGATACCCTATTATGAGAATTTTCCAAATTAAGAGTAATTTTATTCGGTTGAAGACTTATACGGTTTAACAAGTACAAAGTAGTACCAGAATCCGAGGATCCTTATGGAAGACGAAAGCAATTGGTCCAAGACTTAAAAATTTGAGGAAAAAAGGGGAAAGGTCAACTAAACTGATCGGTTATCCACACTTTTCGTGCGGTCTTTCACACATGTTGCACAGTCCTTCGCGTCTTATGTGGTGCTTCGTGAAACAATAAGCCCGAAACAGTTCTTGGCCCACCTGGATAGGTCATACTCATACCCGAATCGGTCTTTCGCTTTCCGAGGGTGAACTCACTACTATATAAGCCAAAACTTAATCCATGACAGAGGTTTTTTGAAATTTTTATTTGAAAAATGCACACTACAAAGGCAAAAGAGATAAATTGGTCCGAATTTTGCAAAAAATACATGATGATTTGCATTTATAGACATAAAATAAACTGTGACAAAGCAGAATAGAGAGAAACACACTGTAATAGAATAGTACGCATGTGAAGACTCCATTATTGGTTTACAGTGATTGTATTTTCATTTCTACACTTGTCAAAGCTTGTAATACAAATACATTTTTTAAAAAACGAAGTTCTATATTCGCGAAGGTATAATCTAAATTCTAATATGATGTAGTCATTCTACAAATAACGTGTATATGTACATACTTGTTTTATATTTTAAATAATGTTTAAATACGACAATGCATGCCTCAATAAGCCTAAACAAGACTATATCGAACTATGAGTATGCTTAAACTGCCTAAACTGTCTCCAGACTTGATTTATTGCTTTTCAACCTTCCAAATTGCATAAACTGTGCCTCGAAAAAGTTTGAGAAACTGAATAAGAGCCCCAGGATTGATCGGTACTTTATAAATTTGACCAAGACTAATCGGTCTTGCTTAAAATAGCAACTAACGCGTATATATTTGGCCTAAAATAGTGGGAAAACAACATAAAAAATGAAATTAAGCATGTTCATATAGAGTCGAAAGGGCGGTGTGGTGCTTAACACATTCCCATCATTGTAATATAGTCCTCGATTCCACTCTTGTTATGTGCATCGTATTTGTACCCAAAAGGGATATAAAGCAATGCCTTTTCTTTGTTTTCCCAGAAAACGTGCTAACGACTCTAAATCAAGCAAGCAAATGGCTCAACGCACCTGGATCAGAGTGATCGACAAGGGTTCTATTGGGATTCTCAAAATGATGACTTTGCTAGAGAGCTATTTATGTGAACTAGATTCTATGATATAAATTCGCTTGCTATCATGCCACTACACCAAATATGGGAATTAGTCACGTTGAATATGCGAAAATTTGTCATGGTCACTGACTGTGACAAAGAGTGTTTTTATAATTGCTATCTATTATTGTCACGATTTTTGATCGTGATTAATTTGTTTCGGTCACTGATTGTGTAAAATGAGTTTTTTTTTAAATTGCTAGTACTACGTCGTTTGCCTTTTTTTTATTCAATCCCTTATCTAACCCTAACTCACACTCTTATCACACTCGTTATTTCTCTCTAGCAGCCACCCCACACAACTTTGTACTACCACTGTTGGCTTTTGTCGTCCTAGCTGGTAGCTATTGTTTTCCACGCAATCTCTTGCCGCCCCACAACCACCATCGCTCATCCTCTTTCACTCGAAGTAAATCTATATATAATTATCTATCTATATTTCTAGATCCGATATATATTCTAGATATGATACATACATATATATATATATATATAAATAACGTTTGTAGATTAGATATACATACGTATATTAGATCTGATACATATAAGCTCCGTCTATATATATATGTATATAAGCTCGGATTTTTTTAGTAATATATATAAACAGACTGACAATGGTTCCCATCTTTGACGTTTTGTTTTCTATATGTATGGAAGCTCATATTTTGTTCTCATCTTCTTATATATATTTATGTGTGCTCTGTATTTTTGTGTAAAGCTTTGTTCAATTTTTTAAATGTGTACTCTGTAATTTGGGGATATTTCATGTTGGTAATCTCAAGGAGATATATATATATATATATATATATATTATACAATCGGGCTCTAGAAGGACTTTATTCTTTTAACTAAAGAATGAACATTCCCTTTTAAGGGGTAAATGGTTGAATTTTTTGATGAAATTTGGTGGGGATAATCTCCATGATTAATAGATGAAATCCACCAAATTTCATCAAACAATTCAACCGGGAAGTAGGTGATCTAAAAGTCTAAAATTTCAACGGTTGAAATGCAAGCATATATATCAATCTTTAGTTCAACCACATCCTGGTCGAATTTTTTGATGAAATTTGGTGGAGTTAATCTACTTATCATGGAGATCATTCCCACCAAATTTTATCAAAAAATTCAATCATTTATCCCCTCAAAAGGAGAAGTCCGTTCCTTAATTAAAAGAAAGAAACCCTTTCTGAAGTCTGACTCTATATATATATATATATATATCTGACTAAAGATAAGACAAAAGTGCCTTCTCTTTTACCATAAAGTAGGCGATCGGATCAACAAAAATAAAGGAGTTTTCTTTCTTAGAAGGAAAAAGTGTCTTCATCATTCTTATTTTAAAAAAAAATTATGGTGACGAGCTTCTTTTGGGAGAGAAAGGCCCCTTTCTTTGGTCCCTTTTATTTTGTCTTTTTTTAGAATAGTGATAGTCGGTTTTATGACTTAATACCAAAATAATAGCTTGTGGGGAGATGACGAGAGAGGGAGCTTTAATTGATGAGGGGGAGAATATAAGGTAAAAAAAAAATATTCAAATTTTTTTCCAAAAAAAGCGTAAGAAAATAAAATGGTTGTGCAAGTGGTATAAGTGAGTATTTAACCCATTTGAAACTTTAACTACAGCATTTTTTCAATGTGGAACTTAAACAATTTTTTTGTTTTAAATTGAAACTTAAACTACGAAAAAGTGTCAATTTGGAACTTCCGTCAAAATCTGTTAAATAACTTAATGGATGGGATTCCAAATTGAAAATTCTTCAAAACCTTGGCCTTTCCTCCTTTTTCTTCCATCCAAGTTCGTCTAAGGGGGTTTAGTTTGAGACTTAAATGGATAAATTTTTTTTATAAAACTTGGTGGAGATGGTCTTTGCAATGAGTATATCAATTTCAAAAAATTTCATCCAAAAATTCATATCGAAAGTTAGTGAAATAATCAGGGTCTGAATATCAATTCTTTTTACATAATATATAACATTTTAGTGCACTACCAGTCTGAATATCAATTCTTTTTACATAATATATAACATTTTCGTGCACGTTCGGTCTGAATTTCACTAACTTTCGATGTGAATTTTTTGATGATTTTTTTTTTAAATTGATCTACTCATTAAAAGACCATCTCCACCAAGTTTTATAAAAAAATTCATCCATTTAGGACTCGAACTAAACTCCCTTGAGCGAACTTGGATGGAAGAAAAATGAGGGAATGCCAAGATTTTGAAGAAGTTTCAATTTAGAACCCCATCTATTAAGTTATTTAATGGACTTTGACGGAAGTTCCAAATTGACATTTCTTTGTAGTTTAAGTTCTAATTTGGAACAAAAAATTGTTTAAGTTCTACATTGGAAAAGTGTAATAGTTAAGGTTCCAAATGGGTTAAATACTCCAAGTGGTCTAAAATCCTCAATATTTTATGTGATAGGATTTGAGATAAAAAATTTGACAGTGTGTGATGTAGATTATTAGTATATGTATGTATGTATATATGCATGAGAGAGTTTTTGGGATTTATTAAAATTTTTTTTTGTTGGTGGTTTTTGCCATTCAATAATGGTTGTGCACTATTCCCAACGGAGGGGGATTTGGTATACATATAAATATTATTTTGGTGTGAGAAAGTGAGCTCGAGAGAAAGAGTGTTTAATTAATCGTACTAGTAAACCAAAAAATAAAAGTGTAAGTTACTGAACCAAAGATGATAATTCTCTAATGAAAAACCAAATCATACAAATTAAGTTTTCTTATTCTTCATTTTCAAGGTTTTCTATTTAATTATTTCTCGTGTCTTTACTCTATCACACTCTATAAAATATTTTTATTAATTTGTATATTTAGTATATAACATTAGATCCAAATGGTCTTTTGGATATATGTTCAATCAGCTAACATCGTATACATATTTTCAAGTAATGCAGCGCAGCGTAATATAAACACGATTTGCATAAAATAATCATTTGCACTTTAAGCACGAACTGCATAATTTTATTTGTTTAATTAATTATTTTTTTTGTGCAAAAATGCATCAGTTTATGTGTGTTATTTTAGTCATTCAATGTTTTTATTATTTAAATTAATTGTATATTTCATTAATGCACAACTAGAAATGTTTAACATAAATTTGCACTGTTATTATATTATTTCAATATTTGTTTTCGTTATTAGATAATTATTTTTAATAATAATTTGAATATCGTCTCATGCATCGCATAGGTTTGTAACTAGTAATATACTAAAATTCACGACACAATAATAAGGTGTATCTTTTATATACTGTTAAAGTAAATATATATATATATATATATATTTTCTTAAAAAAATACCAAAGTCAAAATAAACTCTTTATTTAATCAAAGAGAGTATATAATTTTGATCCCATATAATTGTATTTTTCCCATATAATTTTAATCAAAGAAGGTATGGCCTTCTTTGCAATACCTTCGAACCGGCCCTAGCCTTCTTAGAGCAGTTAAGTTCTTAAAACCTCGTAATGTGATGTGACAAGTAAGAACTTGAACACTAGGCTGACTCGATCAAGCTCTTTGTTAATTTGAGTACTTTTTGACTCCTTTAAGTCTTAATTGTGCATCTTTACATATATCTTTATATTTATCATTTTGTTTACTAACTAAAAAAAATTAAATCACTTACATTGTCCGAAGTAGGATTGCTACGAGTAAGAATTTGAAGTCTTGATTTCCGACTCATTACTTCCCGAAAGTTAAAAGTAATTTTACTTTTAATTTTGCTATAATTTTAGTGTTTTATTATTTATTAGATATATGTGTAGAAGAGATAGGAGATTTGGGGTGAGTCAATTAAAAACCCTATTTGGGATTTGATTGTTGTAGTAGGATTGTATAGGAATACTTGTTATCTTGATGTTAAGTGTTTTTGCTTTAAAGTATAAATTTTGTCGAATATATCTATTTGAATTTATGTATACGTCATAATGTTCTACTTTTGAAAAGAGATGTTAATTAACACTATGTAGTAAATTAGGTGTTTTTGAAGAAGCATGCTCTTTTAACTTTTGACTTTTAAAAAAATTGAAGTAATTATCAATATAAAAGGCAAAATATAAGTGGCATGCATGAGATTTATGGGTTATTATCACTAACTTTAGATATCGAAATATAATTAATACGTTGTTAATTTATATGTAGAAGCAATGGGATTTCCTCCACATAAAAAGTGGATGGGTGAAGTTAATAACAAGATTGGGGAAGTGCACGTTAGGGGGGTTAAGGAATTTGTGAAGTACGTAAAGAGGAATTTAAAAAGCGATCTTATTCCATGTCCATGCATACGTTGTAGAAATTGCAAGGATGTGAATGGGGAAGAAGTTGAGTTACATTTGATAAACTGGGGGTATCCAACAAGATTATGTATTTTGGGTTTTTCATGGGGAAGGGAGTTTCCATTTGTTCCCGAACAGCTACACGCAAATGAATCAATCTATGTAGAGGAGGCCTTATTGACATATGATATATTGAATAACCATATTGATGATGCTTACGGAATCCGTATACCAAGTAATACTCTAGTAGTTGATGTTGACTATGGAGTAGAAGTTAATCAAGATCACGAAGGAGAATTTTTGGCTTATGTTGATCCTCGTGTCAACCAGGACAAGGATTATATTGAGTTTAAAGCTACGGCGTCAAGACCATTGAACCCTAATTATGAACAAAGACACACATCTTTGTATGCCACAATTGGTTTGCAGAACTTGAAAAGCCATTTTGGCTTGTCGGGAAACAGTGTGACATAAATATTGAAATGGGAAAAGGATTTACTTCTTAAAGATAACACATTGCTCGATAACTACCCAACCATGAAGAAAAGCTTGAAGGGTTTAGGGATGAAATATAAATCCATTCATGTTTGCAAGTTTGATTATATTCTATACCAGAAAGAGCACAAGAATAGACTTAATTGTCTAGTTTGCAAGGAACCTAGATATGTGCAAAGGATAACTTCAAATCGCAAATAAAAAATAGATACAATAACTCCACAAACAATACTTAGGTATTTTCCTATAGGTCCTAGGTTAAAGAGACTTTTCACTGTACCTTGGTTAGCTGAGGCAATGACTTGGCATGCTCAGGCAGAGGTGGGTGAAAGTCCCATGCGCCATCCAATTGATTCGCTTGTATGGCAGTTTGCAAATCTGCAATACCCACAATTTTCTCAAGAGAAGCGCAATATTCGGTTAGGATTATTTATAGATGGATTTAATCCATTTGGTAATATGAGCAGAAGCCATAGTATTTGGTCGGTCTTCATTGTTCCTTGTAATCTTCCCCTTTCCATGCACATGAAAAAAGAGTTCTCAATACTATCATTGTTAATACTAGGGCCTAAGGCACTGAGTGATGACATTGATGTATTTTTGGCACCTTTGGTAAAATAACTAAATGAATTGTGGTTGAAATGTGTAACTGCATTCGATTCTTTCAAGAATAAGGTATTCAATTTGAAGGCCATGGTGTTGTGGGCAATCCATGATTTTTTGGCATATAGGACATTGTCTGGGTGTAATGTCCATGGTTATTTGAGTTGCCCTGTTTGTAGAGAGGAAACTGAGGCCACATGGTTACCACAAAGTAGAAAAGTATTTTATCATTCACATTATAGATTTTTGCCACCTGGCCATAAGTTCAGGACAATCGAAACTACCTTTCTTCCCGAGAGGTCTGAACAGACGTCAGCTCTTAAGAAACTCTCGGGTGCTAAAATTGAAGCTAAGTCATTGTTGGTTCCTCAGAAACTTTGGGGAAAACACCCCCAGATTTTGATTAACAAATGTAAAATGAAAGATGAGGGTATGAAAAGTGCTTGGTCTAAAAGGTCAATAATGTTTAATTTGCGCGTCATACTGGAAGGAACATTTAGTACGACGTATATTGAAGGTTCCATTGCAGAGGAGTACATCACAGAAGAAGCCTCCATGTATGCAAAGGAATACATTCTTAACCCAGGCGTGGGCAATATGAACATTTTGTTGATGAAGCAAAAAGTTTCGCTAACGAGGAACCTTGAGGGAATGGCAAAGCAATTAAGTTGATAAGTATATAGTACAAACAAGTGTGGGGATATGTTTTTGAGATAGACGAAACTATCAATGAATGAAAAGTGTAAGTGACTTTAAATAGTGTTGTAATGTCGTTTTCCCCCTAAACTAATAATTCACTTTAAATTTTCCATTTTGTTTTATATATAAGAAACATAATGCGTCTGAACACAAGAACAAGAGAGATAGAGCTGGAGATATACACCCTGAATTTAGGACTTGGGTAATGAATGAGGTATTAGTAGTAATATGTAAGAACTAATCATAATTATATTACTTAACAAAGCAAATTGAAACTTATGATTTTGTTCAATGTTTCAGCTGTTGAAAAGTGATGATTGTACCTCAAGGCTTGCACGTCTAACCAATGGGCCTAATTTTATAGCAAATAGAGTATAACAAATACCCTTTTAATGGTTTCGTCTTCTCTTCCAACAGCCATGGGGAAAAACTTGTAGGAAATCAAAATAGTAATATATCATGCAAAGCTCTAGTATTAAAGTATATAGATTTTAAAGAGATAGTATTTTATTACAACTAGGTTAAAGTGGAAGACAAGTAGGCTCGTATAGTCGACCCTGACACTAACATGGTCATGGTAAATTTGACAAAGTTAAAGAGCAAAGATCATATAAACGACGAGTTATTCGTTTGTGCCTTCCAGAATCATAAGCAAGTGTTCTATGCAAAGAGGCCTAAGGATGGTCGATGGTTTATCGTTATGTATTATCCCAAGCGATTAACTACATCAATAGATGACTTTGAAACACCTCGTGAATTTTAGTCTGCTTTTGTCGATAACCCAGAATTGAAGAAATTGTTAGATTATTTAGATGACTAAATGTGCAACACTTTTAACTCCTAGATGTATTACTTTAGTAATTTTTGTATGGCAGTCTTATAACCTTGAGAAGAAACCATTATTAATTTTATATCAAAGGTAGACTTGCATTTTAAATTCATATGCTCTTTTTTTGTGTTATTTTAATAGAATTTCAAATTCTAATATAAAGGTGATAACATAAGAATTTTATAATACGCCTTTTAAAGAGGGAACTCCCATTTACCTATACGGCTCTCGAAAAATTAAACAATGTCATATTCTATGACGTAAAGGGGTTAACATTCCAGAGCCACTTTTATTTCAATCTATATTATGCAGTCTACCATAAAGTTGGGACAATGCAAGGATAAATGTATTTAAAAAATACGGATCAATTGATTGCGCAACATAATTAGTAGAGTTATTAGAAATGGAAATAAATCCATCATGGATAGAATTTAGACAAAGGAAAATGACACATGCAATTAATGTGAATGAACATGTTCGTAACAAAGAAATAATATATCATATGCTTAAGAAACTGGGTTCTTGTCCCTCCACCATGTTCTCTGTTCATAATGCTATTGTTAATACACTCCGCTACCATGGCCAATAGAATCAATGCTTCAAAAATAAGAGGCCGACTTTATGACATGGTAGAACTAGTGAAATTTTTACAAAGTATTAAAAAGGTAGAATTTCAAACCATTTATCTATTAATTTAAATACGGCATGTTGTACATATTATATATAACGATTGACATATATTTATGTTGCGTAATTGCAGGAAATGGCAGGCTCATCTAGTGGGGAGCATACTCCAATTGATAGTTCAAGTATTCCAACTATGGATGCACAATCTAATAGTACATGTGAACGAGTGGTCATTAAATTCAATCTTGCATGTCAAATTATAGAAAACAAAATAGCTTTATTCAATCGGTCTTTGTCCTATTTGAAAACAATGGTGGGGTTAACATATGAAGATTAGAGACAAGTTGAGACCACAAAAAATGAGGACCGGAAACAACTTAGTAAGGATTTCATTATTGATCCTAAGTGGAAAGATAATGTTATGAAAGAGATGGGTGGTCAATTGAAAAACTGGAGGAAAACTTTGAGATCCAAATACTTTAATGGCCTAGATAGAAGTGAAATAAGACTGGGCATTGAAAGACAATGGTCCTAGTAAAGAGAGAATTCACATTCCTGAATGGAACACTTTTGTTGAACGCGAAGCAACGAAGGCTAAATTATCACAAAGGGAGATAAATAAAGTAAACAGGTCTCTGAAGACTTATGTTCATTGTCTTGGTAGAACATCATAGGCTGACAAGACTGATGAGATGGTACGTATGTAGACTATTTTTACTATAAGCACATGTCATTCAAACTTTTATTTAATTTTTCTTTTGGCACCATTTGCAAAAAATCAAGGATCCTGAGAAGCGATTACCTAAACGAACTGAAGTATATATTGAAGCATGAAAACAGCCTAAAACAAGCCAACTTTACCCCAATGTTGTTGAAGGAATTATAAGTTGATTTTGTAATATAACTTGAGTTGTTGATGTCACTTATAAGTTGAATATATACATATAAAATTATTAACTAACATATTTTGTAGCAAAAACTGAATGGGCTGAGAAATAGCCAAGACTCGGCAAGTTATGCATCTCTGGATAATGATGCCTTAACACAAGCTTTTCGCAAGGACAAGAAGGGACAGACTCGCGGTGTAAGTCCAGTGTCAAAAACCAAAGTGAAAGCAATAACTCCTATTCGGTTAGAAATGCAAAACATGGAGAAAAATGTGATGAATGAAATTTCAAAAAAAATTCGAAGAGGTGAACTCAAATATACAACTTATCTTGAAAGCAGTTTCTTTAACAGGCCTAGTTTTTTCGTCTCTATAATTTTTTCCAAGTTATGCACTTTCAACAAGGGCTTTACAAACTCTAAGTCCCTCCCCTTCTACAACTCCGTACGCAATTCCAAATTTAACATATTCAACTCATCAACTTGTCAAATTAAAAGATCTTAGTAACAAGAAGGTAATTGCAGAGGGTTTCATATAACCGGTGGAAGTAGGAACGATTGTACATCATCGTCGGATACTTGACTTTGAAAGAAAAGTGAATGCCGTCCTTATTTTAGGGGATGGTAATGAATCTTTGTATCTTGATGTACAAGGGTGTGCTACCACTATTGGAGAATTTTTAAGTGGTTTTGTGGTGTGGCCAATATATTTTATTCAGTTTCAGTTCTAGTTGTTATAGTTTGAATATGTTAAACTTGTATTCAATTATTTGGACATTAATTAGGATATGTTAAACTTACAATTTTAATTGTTCTTTAGCCAACTCTATGTAGTGATCATAAAATTAGGTTTTATTATATGTGTTTTGCTTTTAATGTTAGTAGATATTAGTATTATTAGAAAGTGATTGAAACTTGATGTCAAAATACATTGTTTTATATTCACTTTTAAACAGGGGCGGGGGGAAATATGGTTTTAAGATTTTTTAAATATTTTTTTTGAATTTAATTTATTAATTGTCACGGTTAATAACCATGACAATCAACCATAACAAAAGTGAGCAATAAATGTTTTACACTTGTCACAATCAATGAATGTAGCAACATTATACCTTGCCACAGTCGATGACCGTAATAAATTCCATACTAGTCACGGTAAATGACTGTGACAAATAGACACTATCAAAGACCGTTGTAATATATATTCATTGTTACATATCCAACTCACACTTTTCTATCGGACTTGTCACGGTTTTCGACCGTGACAAACATGTTTGTCTTAAGGCTAGTTGCCACGATTAACGATCATGATAAGAGGCCCTTGTTACAGTCATTTACCTTGACAAATTCTTGTTTTTGGTGTAGATGCTTTGCTTATTTTTCATTCATCGTAACACATATTTAACTTGCTTTAACGTGCTTTGTACCGATTCGGTCTTTTTTGTGACAACTTAGACATATCCTTAAGATTCTTCGAGGACATAATAGCATAGTAGGTTGATTTTATCTAGATATTTAATGCCTAAGAAAAAAAAGCTAAAAAATATTTTTCGTTTTCATTTCTTGAGAAAAATGTTTGAAAAAAAAATTGCTTACACTAAAGCACATATGTACTGCATGCATACACCCCACCAGTTTCACTTGAGGGCTGAAAATGTTATATATGATTGTAAAGAAGACTCAAAGGGTTACAACTTTCGTATTTTTAAGATTTTTGAATTCTCAGATCTTGATGCAAAAAAAAGTCACAAGCTTGCTGCATGTGCACAAGTGCGAAAATGTGTACAAATGTCTCTTTTGTGGACCTTCACTTTTGACCCGTTGACCAAACGAGGAGCCCAAACCTTAATTAATCAAATGGCAACCAACTTATGTTATCCCACTATCCTTTCCTATTGGCCCATTACTTTGCATAATTTATGCACCTTCACCACATACCAAAACTCTAGCCGTCAGCTCTTCACTCCTCTTTAATTCATTCCTTTTTCAAACCTTCCATATTTCCCCTAAATTTTAATTCTCACACGTATAAAAACCATCTAAATGTTGTGGATATTTTAATTACTCGCAAGTGCACGAATTGGTATTTAGTATAGCTTAACCAAGTGTGAGGTCGAACCATACAGATCTGACGGATAAAACGTATATATTTTTTTCACTAATTTTAATTAATTCCTAATTTAGCTTAAAAATTCAGAGGAATAGTCTATTAACTTAAAAAATATTAATAAAATAATCAATAAATAAAATACTAAGGTGGCGGAGTCATATATTTGATATCATGTTCATAATATTCATGCTCAATAAACTCTACTTTATTTTGCACTAATTTGGTCTCTCGACTCTATTAGATACTGGATATAAAATCATTGGGTTTAATTTATTTTTAAAATTCAATTATTAACTAGCCAAACTCATGTATAAGATCAAAGCACTCAAAGTTATTTTAGGAATGGTTGGAATGCATTTTAGGAAGTCATGGTTGAAGTTGGTGGCTAACTGCGAAAAATCAAACTTTTGTCGAAATGAGTTTTTGGCCAACTTTGAGTGGACATAAATTACTCATACGAAGTCCAATTGATTCCCCGTTTACGGATAAAATTGCATCTCTTTACCCTTTACAAGTTTCATTTTAAGGCCGAGTTGAGTTGGAACTATTTCGAGGGTCGAAACGGGCCGCGAAAAGTGCGATTTTTTGAAGGAAAAATGCCAAGCTTCAAAAAATGGGGCCTCTGATCAATCAAAGCAGGTCTAACGGATTTTTATACCTATGTCCATTACTATATATTCATTTCTTTCATCATTCCTTCACTCATTTGGTTCCAAATTCAGGAGAGGGCTAGAGAAAGGTGTACGCTCTCACATGAGGGGTGAAAAGAGCTGATCTTTCTTAGTTCTTTACTTCACACTAAAACCTTACCGTCATCTCCTCCATCCTCTCACCCATTTACCATCCTCCATTGTTAGGTTTCTTGGAGCTTAAATTGGGGATTTCGTGGGTTTTTGATTTACGGCTCGATCTAGCACTAAAAACCTCAAATTATCGGCTTAATTAGGTGGGAACACTATTATCCAAACTCTATTTTAACTATTATGTGTTGAATCTTTTCTTTAAGATCAAAATTTAAGGATTTTCCTTATAAACTTGTTGATGTATGCATACATGGGGTTTGGGATGAAATTTATTGTTGTTTCTTTTGATTTGTTCATGTTTTTGTTATAGTTTCATGTTATTATGGATGAACCTCATTATACGTTAGAATATCATAAGCCTTAAGTGATACCCACTGGCGCGTATACGCGTATACCCATCTTATTGTGAGATGTACCATGCAATGATAAAGAAATCAAAATTTATACAAATCCCATAAGTACGAATACGGTAGCGGATAAGAAACTGTGATATGTATGTATAATGATAAGTTTAATTATAAAGTCTACCAGTCCGTAACTTTACTCGACAATTTTCTACAATTATTGTATATTCACTATATGTTGGAATCATTTGAGGAAGTTTACATAGATTATAACTGTTATACCTTATGAATTATATTTGGTTAGGAGCCGATTGGATGTTTGATATGAAACTCCTCAATTAGAGAATCAAATTGACCAATCCTTTGACTGAGCCATGTAATGGCAGACTTAACGGAACTTGGCTTAAGTAAAACAGTTAGACTGCCTCACCGTGATCATTAACTATATAAATTGATAATTATATTATTTTGTGGATGTCCTTATATCTCTATGAGTTATAATTATGGTACATAGTATCGTTATTGGATGTTTGATACTTTGGATAATTTGTATGGTTTAATATTTAAGGATATTTTGGTATTTTAGGCACCAATGGTCCATGGGGGGACTTAGCCTAAAAGGTTACATACCTTGATCCGTGTAGAGGGAGCCCGCTCTAGGGGCGGCATATATACTATATGGTCCGTAAGGGGACCTAGCTTGCTGCATACCTTACAATATCTAGGTGGTCCACAGGGGGGCCAGCCTTGGGGGCTACATCCCCTAACCTTGGGGGCTTAGATTGCAATCACTGTGCACTGTAGAATAAATCCTAGATGCCTGATGTGAGATGAGATTGACCGATTATAAGATTAGTGCCTAAATTTGTTTTATGATATACTTTAGTACCAACATGAATTACTTATATCTTTAATTCATATTTCATCATGGTTTTCGGGGATGGGATGGCACTTGGTGTGCATTGCACATGGCATAGCTTTCAAGATATTTTGACAAGAGTACTATATATATTAATATATATATATATATATATATATATGTATGTATGTAGAAACGGTATATGCATATAAGCACGGTTTGAATTACTTTTATTACTGCACGTTGCGTGTGCTTTTCAATATGTATTTTCTTATTCAAACTCCTATAGTTCCCAGTGAGCCCATGTTTTGCTTACTCTCAATTTTCAAATCAGTTTTGTAGGTACTTCTTAAAGGACAGCACAAGTATGGAGTCTAGAGGCCTCTGAATACCTTAAACATTCATAGTCGTAGGTAGACGACTTGTATTTGATCGATTTTGTATAACTAAACTTCATTTGGACTAAATGTATAATTATTGAGAAGTTATATAAAAAATATTATATAAAGTTGGGACCTCATTGGAGGATTTGTCTTATATGTATTGTTTGATTTTTATTGATTATGGACTTTACAAATGTGGAGTTAGATTTCTAGTTAAACTTTATTTTATCATTTACAAGTTTAGACTTATTAACTTTACGAACTTTACATGCCCAAATTTTCTAAAAATGAGGCTTTATATATAAATTTTATATTATATAAGTTTTAAATGATGTACTTTAAACGCGTACGGCATCGTGATTAACCGGGTCCTAGGGGCCTGAACCTCCTAACGGGATTCGAGGCGTCAAATAATATACTTACTTTTTCTAATTTTACAAATGATTTTATCAAGGTTTTATTTTGAAAATAGTAGACTATTTGTAACTTAACAATATGTTTATTCAATTAGAATATGGACATAACAATTGATATAAGAAATGAAAACGAGTACACAGATATATAATTTAAATATTAGAAGAAACTTTCGATACCTTCCCGACGATATATATGAGAAAGAAAGAGAGAAAATAAAATAAGAGAAAATATAATTTGGCGGATATTAACTTTTTTTTTTTCCAGAGATTTCTGAGAATTAGACTCTAGAAGATAACACACCAAGTCTCTAGAGATTTCAGAAATTAGACAATCATAGATGGCACTTGAGAATGCTTCATATATTAGAAATTCAGAGAGAATAATAGAGAATTTTCACTTCCAAATTGCCCTCCTCAAACCCTTGAGAGTGTTGGCCTATTTATAGTGTTTGGGAATGATTGTCACGTGACATTTGGACATATGTCGCGCGACAAATGGCTTAAGTGATGTTTCTGATAGACTGATGTGTCAGGGAGCGGATGATCTGGGTTAGGGGGAATTTGTCGTGCGATAAATGAAGGTTTATCATGCGACAATCTAGTTTGTCGTGTGACAAAGCCCTTTGAAAACAGGTTTATTTTGACAACAAACTTTCCGAAGCAGTTTCCAATGTGCGGGTGGATCCCGGACTCCCAAAAGGTGATTTTTTGATAGTTTTTAGGGTTCTTGCAGAAGTCACGTATTTGGGTGTCTACAGAGATACTCTAACATGTATTTTTTTTCACTGGAGCAATTGTAAAGGGTATAATTGATTGCGCGTGAGTTTGAACCCTGATGTACGTAATATCAAGTTGTGTTAATGTCATACCAATTAAATTAGAGCACAATTACTAGCGCAGGAGTTTGAATCCTGAAAAATCGGATACTGAATCCGATTTTTCCCGTTCTTTTCATACCCGTAATAGTGCGAAAAGAAGGCCCAGTTCAACTTCCTTAAATATTTAGCTACATGTAGCAAGCAGGTGTGAATGGAATTTTTTTTAACTTTTAAGATACTTTACATTGAATTCCTTCCATTTCAAATTGAATATCCGGTTTATAAATAAATTAAACTTAACAAAATACATACAAAAAATTTAGTCTTACTACTTGATTAAAATATATAGATAATTAAAGTAAGAGTGCATTTCCCATATGGACTGAACTTTTAGTGACGGTACGTACGGACCGTATGCATAGAACAATTTCCAATTAAAGTAATCCCACATGTCATAAATTAAATTAATTAATTAATAAAATTAACATATAATTCTAAAAATATCAAATCTTCTCCTCATGCATTTAATCACAACATCGTCTATCTAATTATGAGGGGTTTGTTTTTTAGGATAACTTTCTATTATGAAATATAGAATTGACTTGAAGATAAACTTATTAAATAAATTAATAAATTAAGAAAACAAAACAAAAACAAAAATCTTTAAATATTGATTTTTCTTTTCTTGTGTTCCCAATTATAAGCTGCATATAAGGGATGTTTGCCTTTTGAATTTTGAGACGTAAAGAAAACTTTCTCGTTTGCGAAAAAATTGACTTCAAGATATCAATGGAGATTTCACAATAAATTTTGGGGATGCATTTGTCAAGAAACATTCATTTTATAATAATGCAATCATTAAAATTAAAGGATCAACCTATTATAAGTAAATGTGATCACGGTTCAAACTCCACTAGAAACAATTTAAACGAAGTGAAACAATACAAATACGGAGCCTTTCTTTTGAATAAGTGGCAAATAAATATATTTGTCTAAAAGTTTTTGTTCATTGGCATTAGCCCTCATATTAACTTTAGAGATTGTGAATTATGTTTCGTTCTCTCTAAAATTTACATATTTATAAGGAGAAAATTTAAACTTCTTTTTTTTTTAAAAAAAATATCTATATTTTTATATAAGTATACTTTTGTAACGTAGTTTGATACTTCAGTCCAATCCAAAAAAAAATGCAAAATCTAATTTTGAGGATTTGAATGTATTGGGCATTGGGCCTAAATGTTCTATTAGTAAGCCTTTTATTCCCCTAATTGAACCCCCTTGTCAGCACACAATTTTGGATAATTGGGCCCATTCTCATATTTGTTTAATTCTATAAAACTGAATTCTAAATTAGTTTAAAGTGGGGCCATGTGGGAGGTGCAATTTTTGAGGTCCGTAAAAAACGGGTGCTAATTATACACACGTTATTTTAAAAGTGAAACAATGATGACTGACTAGTTGAATTAGAAACTTGGCTTTATTTTTCATTTATTTTTTAATATGATACTCTTGGTATTTTTTAATAAATATAATTATTAATTAATAGATGTCACAATTTTATTGATATTTTGGTATAATAATTTGAAATTTTAAATACTTGAAGTAATACTCAATGTTAATTTTTGCTATTTAAGTGATTTTTTTGTGTATAAAGGTTGAACATTTATATTTCATATATAATACTCTCTTTTTTAGTTGAAAAAATAATTAAATGCAAATTACAATGTCAAGAATACTGATTCAACACTTTCAATATCAACGTTTTTAGTTCCAAAATAAGAATGTCACGTGCTAACTGCAAAATTTGATCATATGATTATGACTTCAAAACTAAAAATATTAATTTTCTAACTCCGGAATCAATGTATCATATATATTTAATTAAACTTTTATCTAAAGAAGGAGCACAAGTAGAATTAGTTGAAAGTTTTTTTAAGTTAGATGAGAAGTAAAAAGGTAATTTTGAATCTATCCACTTGATTTATTCATCCACTAAAAAAGGGAAAAATTAAATATCATCTAATTATTAATAACAAAAATATATGCCACTGTAAGTTAATCTACTAAATAAAATATAAACATTCCTTTTTATTATCTTACAAAAATATCTTCTCCATTATGAAGAAACCCTAATCCTATTTGTATCCTTCTCACTTACCTTTTCCATCCGGCCACACCACCTATCCAAATGAAGTTTAGTCCGTTCAAGAACTTCAAATTCTTAAAATAAATCTGATTTATATTCAAGGTTTTTAACAAAAGTTTTAATATCGTATTAAGCACTTTTTTTTAGCAAGATATTAAGCAAAATTAAGTTTGTTATTATTTTTAAAAGGAATTTTTACTTATTTGAGCAAATTAATTCATTTGCAATATCAAGTTACATAAAAATCAGTGGATGTAGAAAGCCACCATATAATATATGTTTTAAAAATCCAAAACATGAAAACTAAGGCATATGAGTTTTAATTAATCCAATACATAAACACTTTGTTATTATTGTCAAGTTACATGAGTGTCAGTTTATAGCATGGGTGATTTTATTTCTATCCATGATTTCTTGCAGTTAATCGACATTATTAAGTTAATTCACGTTGTTTATTAAACCAATCTATGAACTTACATAAAAAAAAAATTATTGATTTAATTTTTATAAATATTAAAAAATTATTGATTTAATTTTTATAAATATTATTTTATTAATGATTTCATATTAAAATATCCACTAAATTAATAAGTACAATCACTTTAATTAAGTAAATAAAAATAGGATCCTTTGTACTTTAACATCCACAATTTATGTGCATATTTATACAAAATATTTTAGGACTAATTAGAAAATAAAAAAACATTTATAACAATATTTATTTTAATACAATACGAAAATTAATTCTAATTATGTTGAGTGAAAATTTTACAATTTTCCAGCGTAAAAATTTACATTATATTTTTTTTCTTTTTCTTTTTTTTTGTAAATTTTCCCTCAAACACATTTTAATTAATTTTTATAGTTAATTATTTACATAAACAAATATATCATGTTGACATTATAAATCTCACATCAATAAATCATTAGTGCCTTTCAAAGCAATATAAAATTTAGTGGTTACATTACCCATTGTTAATTTATTTTGGTGTTGGATGCTTCAAACTCTAACATCTTATGAAGGTTCACACGTGCTTGGCTTGGATACTCCTTAAATATCATTATTTTGAAAATAGTTTTGGCCTCATAGGCCATATAAATTTTCCAGCAGAATTGTTTTTTGTAAATTTTCACTCAAACATATTTCAATTAATTTTTATATTTAATTATTTAAGTAAATAAATATATCTTACTGAGATTATAAATCACACATCTAGAAATCATTGATGCCTTTCAAAGAAATATATAAAATTTAGTGGTGACATTACCCATTGTTAATTTATTTTGGTGTTCAAACTCTATTATCTTATTAGAAAGTTTGCACGTACTTGGCTGGGATGCTCCTTAAATATTGTTATCATTTGAAAATAGTTTTGGCCTTATAGTGCATATTTTAATTATTTGTATGGCCCAATTTAAATGTGAAAATATATAGTTGTTCACCCAAACTAAAAAACAAATTTGACTTCGATGTAATTAAAATTTTAAAAGTTACGCCTTTGAAAAAAATGTTAACCGTATGGTTTTGTTCTTTGAAGTTTACTCGAGCAATTTCAATGTTTTCCTCATTAGTTATTTTCAAATGTTTTATCATTGAACAATTTTAGACATAAAAAGTTGATGGAAATATATGTTATCTACGCTAATATTTAAAATAATATTAAAATCAATCACGTAAAATTTGACAATGACTCGCAAACCCAAATTGGTTTACACTTTGTTCTTAAACACTCCACAATTCAAAACAACACCTATTGCTTTGGAAGGCATTATTTAAATGTGAAATTTATAATCTCAATATGTTATGTTTTTCTACGTAAGAATTAATTCTAAAAATTAATTTGAAAATAGTAAATTAGAAATTTTATAAATTTCCAATGTAATTTTTTATTTTTTTTACATAGGCATGTTTTTTAAAATTACAGCGGACTATTTAAAATCAATGTTTTTATCTTTTTGAGATAACAAAAATTATTTTGAGCCTTGGTTATTTTTTAATTGTTCCGATATATGTTATAATTATGCACAAACATGTTACTGTGTGTGTAATATGGGGTTCAAATTCATATATACATTTCAATTATGGTTAACTAATAATCAAAGTTGAAGAGTTAACTATGCTTAAACTAATATGTTTAAATTAATATAATTTTAGGTTTATATTTTCATCAACCCAACTACCAATAAGTTAATCTAACGTTTTTAATGAAAGCATTTAAAAATCCTTTAAAGGTCACTTAAAAAAAATCCTTTAAAAGAAAATAGGAAATAATTAAATGTAAGTATATTTTGATTAGGAATCTAAATTAAAACTCCAAAATAAAATTATAAGCATATTTTAATTGGTGTATATAATTCTCAATTTTTAAAAGAGTGAAATTGTAAAAATTTGTTTAAAAATTCCATAAATTAAAGATAGATTAATCATAAGAAATTGTGGATAGAATTAAAATCACCCATATAATATATGGATAGCTATTTTTTATTGATGGAGGTTTCGAAAAATACAGCGTTTAATTTTGATTGAATAGATTAGATTGTCACATTTTTGTTAATTTCACCTTTTTGAAAAAGTGAAATCAATTTTTTTTCTTTAATTTTATAAATTTATCCAAAAAATTGGATAAATTGAAAAGTAACGTGGACTAACTTAATAATCGAAAATATGTTGATAAATTAACGAAACCTGTATATATCTTTTAATAGACTTTTTAAAATCCTAATTGAATAGTATAAGATTTTGAAAGACGTTTTAAAATCTTAATTGAATATACATAAACTTTACAAATCCAAAAAAATCCAACATATTTTATATTGAATACACCCCCCTTAAGGATTTCCTTAAAAATATTTTTCTTTAATAGAGATTTCTTCCATGCTTTAGGAAAGTAGTGAAACCCCCCACCACCTACACACACAAATGAAATTGTATCTCCGTTATTTCTTCTAGCTAATTCACGTGAAGTTTTCCAACTGACTTTTTATTTAAAAAAAAAAAAAATTAGAAATTAAAAAGGGAATGTCTAGGTTTCTTTTATACAATAATAGCTAAAATGCTCCTCACCTTAAGTGAAACTAGAAATCAGGATCGATCTCCCATAAATTTGAATAAATATACCTTACCACTAAGTTACAAATTTATATATATTTCCGGATGCTACAAGGCGTGACCCCCTCTCTTATAATTAATAAAGATTTATGTCCATTAATGAAAATGTGCATGAAACAAAGCTGTCCTCCTCTCTAATTTTCTCGTGGCCCCTTCTAATATTTTTCTTTTCAAAATTATATAACTTGCAAAATGCAAATACCTCTCTCTCTCTCTCTCTCTCTCTCTCTCTCCCCTTATGAAGAATATGAAAGAAGTATGGTCCCAAAAAATTCATTTTCAAGTCCACATGAAGAAATGATCACCATCCCCCCCCCCCCCCCCTCTTTTATCACGAGTTATCCCCATACTTATATTGAGATGCTACTAATAATTAATCTTGATTAAATATATTGCCCCTAATCACTAGTGCTAACATAAATGAACTTTTGCACTGAATAGATGGCACAATGTCACATGTGCAACACCTTGTAGTTAAATGTGTTGAAAGGCATCAGATACATTGCCTAGAGGCAGAGGAATGGCCGAAGAAACATGGGTTTGTTTTATGATATGCTAAACATGCATGTTAAATTGTATGACATAATATTATAACTGTATAATTATATTCTTTTTTTCCTCTTTTGGTGCCAAAACGGGGAAAGAGCTCAACAAATAAATTACATACAACCTTTTCTAATTTCAATCTCATTTGCAAAATCAAGAGGCACTACAAGAATTTGATCATTAAGTCACTAAGATTAAGATTGTCTCATTTAATTTGTGGTGGTATTGGCATAGATTAACACTGAGATTTCATTAGGGCAAGCTGGAAAGTAGAATATATGTGCAAATTTTGTCAATAAATTCAATGACAAGCTAGTCTCTGTTACGCATTAAGAAATTGTGAATAAAATTAATTAATGGGATTTTTTTGAGTTTGCACCCTATTATTAATACGAAACTCAAGATATCCCCTATTTTACTAATCCTTTGACTTATCCCCCAGGATTTGACAAAAGGCTAACTTCGTCCAATTTTCTATCATTTTGACCATTTTGCCCTTACTGTTCATCATCTTCCTCACTCAATGATTATTCAAGAATCCTAATTTTATTTCTTTTCTTCCTAAACTCAAAACCCAACAACTTTGTCTCTCTAATTTCATCTTCATCCTTCTCCATCTCAACTTTCAAGAAACCCAATTTGTAATTTTATTCAATTGCTTCATTTTCACTTTCAAAACCCAACAACTTTCTCTCTCTAATTTCATTTCCTTCATTCTCCATATTTTCTCCATCTCAACCTTTAAGAAACCATTTCGTAATTTCTCTCTAAAATTAGTTGATTTGGGGATCTAATTTCAATTTGAATCTTTAAATCTCAAATTTAATTGCATATCTTTCAATCGATGCCGAGGAGATGATGAAGAAATATTATATAGATGAGAAAGAGTGAGGAAATAGGGAAGAAAGAAGAGAAAGGAAAATGGGTTCATCATCATCATAACCACCATTTTTCTTTAGATCCGAAATGGGTCTTTCTTCGGCAAGCTTACTATGAAGCAAAGCGCGTATGAGGACTAGAGGTGGTGATTGCATGGTTGTGGGAGGAATGATAGGGGCTCGACGAGAGAGAGAGAGAGAGAGAGAGAGAGAGAGAGAGAGAGAGAGAGATGGAGGTGAAGAAATGGAGTGTGTAACAATATAATGGAGTTTTACAATTTTTTTTAAGAAGATGAATAGTCACGTACAATAGGGGTAATATAGTCAAACGGGTTTTTTTTGGACGGAGTTAGCATTCCGTCAAATTCCGAGGGGGGTAAGTCAAATAATTAGTAAAATAGGAAGTATCTTGAGTTTCGTATTAATAACAGGAGGTAAACTCAAAAAATCTCTTAATTAATACTCGATCTCAAATGTATCACTTTATTTTTTTGGGTGATTGTTTCATTTGTGGGTCATTAGGGTTTTGACCCCCATTTAGTTTTCATGATAAAATTTGATATCCGCTTTTGTTAATTCTTGGGCTTTGACCATCAAAATGGATGGATCTGTTAGGTCAATGGGTCAATTGTGTAGAATATGACTCCAATCTACCAAAAATGCCCCCATTATTATACTTTGCCAAACCAAAGAGCTATCTCATTAAATCAGTTGAACAAAGGAGAAACAAAAAAGAGGAAAGGAAAATCACAACTAGACAATAATGGAGGATAAGTTACTGAGTTCAAATTAGCTAATCTCTCCCACTAGAGCTTCGATCCCTATTGGGTATACCTTTGCATCCCAATGGGACAAAAAAATAGTGTGATAGAAATTGAGAAAAAAATTGAAGAAGAACCCTAGCCTCCCCAAAGAAAGACAACCACAACTCCATTCTGTGATTCCGATGTGCCCGAGTCGGAGAAGATCTAGAAAATCAATCGCGTCTTCTCAGCCAAAGTTGTCTCCAAAGAGGCTTCCCCACTTAGTAAACCACCAAATCCCCATTATTATTTTTAAAAAAACATACACAAAATATCACTCAAAACCTTCCCTTTTTCACTTTTCCTATATCTCTACCTCTTTCTTCTCTCATGGCTCTCCTTTATTTCATAAAAATTATATGCATTATTTTGGCTCATTTTCAATGGATTCATCATTTCTTCTAGTAGTTTAAAGAATCACCACCATAGAGGGCCTCCTTATTTGAGGGCGGTGATTGAGATGGTGGGACTGGGGTTGGGAGGGACAGAAAGGAAAGGGGTGGTGGTTGGTTGGTGTTGAATTTTTAATGGTGATTTGGAAGTTAGACTGGAGAGTTTGGGGAGGTGTGAGGTCACCGCAGTTTTTGGTGTGGATGTCGACAGTATGGGCTACTAGTGGGGGGCATGGAAAGAAAAAAGATAGAGTAACATCATATGAATAGCCGAATAGGGTTCAAGAAAGGCATTTTAGAGAGATTGGTCATATATTTTACACAATTAATAATTTGACCCGTTGACTTAACGGATCTATCTATTTTGGGGTTAAGGTCCAAGAATTAGCAAACTTGGGTACCAAATTTTATTATGAAAATTAAATGAGGGTCAAAACCCAAATGACCCTTCATTTATATTTGAGATATAATTAACGTATTAAATTTTTCAATATATATTATATAAGTTTATTTTATTGAGTATTGAATGTTGATTAAGTTAAAATTAATGGTTTCTTAAAAAAAATCAAGCGATAGTAATGCTATTAATTTCAGACAAGAGAATATAAACTATACAAATCAGTTTGATATTAAGGTCATGCATGTAGAATGAAATGGCAATTTTGACAGTTTAGCAATGCTCCAAATTACGGTATGATTATTTTCACTGCAATAGAATTTTTTAGCACTCTATTATCTTTAGTGACAATTTTCTTATTTATTAGAGGAATTATTTTTAGATGAATTTTGGAGGATTACAAGATTTTTTTGAAGTGCCAATAATAGTCCCTAAATAACTATTATGAGCTTTATTACATCACATATGAGTAAATGTTCAACTAATAATGTCCAAATTAAACTGAGTATTTCTTATTGACTCAATAAGGAGCAAGTTTTATTTCGAAAAATCTAAATATGATTCACTTAAAAAAAAATTACTCGTTTCATTAGAATCTAGTAATCTAGTTGAGTTAAAAACTGAACACGTAAATGCCATTTTAGTATGGGTGTTCTTAAATGTACCCACAAAATCAGTCTTCTCACCCCATCAAATCTTTACAAAATCTTGCACTTCACCCCAACGGTGGGGTGAGTTTACTGAAACAATACAAGGACAATAAAATTTCGTCGCTAAAAGTAAACATATTAAATAATATTAAATTTTTCATTATAAAATTTACATCGTTCTTAATAAATTTTATTAAAAATTTCATCTAAATTGTACCTCCAAGATACAAAATGTTAATTGTCATAAATACAGTTTTAGTAATTATATGATATTTTATATAATCTTTTATTGTTCATTACTCTTAAATGGTTATTATTCATATTTCAAATTTATTTACAAATTTTATTTTTATCTTTATCAAATAAGTAAATATAAGACTTAATTTACTACACCAAAAATATTAAAAGATCAATTTGTTGTATGTAAATATATGTTATCTTTTGTGAAAAGGGGAAAAATGAATTGGAAAAATAAAATAGTTTTTATAAAAATAAATTATTTATTAAAATATTTTGTTACTTTCAATTTCTATGATATTTAATTTTTTGGAGATTGAAGAAAATGATTTCCTTACAAAATATTAAAATGATAGAGATTTTCTCACCAAACTATTTCCTTTTTCTATATTTTTTTACGAATAATTTTATGAAAATAAATATTGAAACAATAAAAGCACAACATACAATACACACACACACACACACATATATATATTCATGACATATTAGGCACATGTTATCATTACATTTCTTTAACTTTGACATTAAATAACTTAATATGAGTTTTATTGAGCTCTACATGCATATACAAATAAAAAGATTGAATAAATTAAGAAAAACATTATTGAAAATGTTATCGTGCCGGTGCAAGTGAAAATAAGAGTCTTGTATTCTATATAAAATTATGAGAATACTTATTATAAGCTTACATTTATGAGATTTATGTAATTAAGTAAAAATAGTAGATGCTTGTTTGTTGGAAAGAATAAAATTTTTTAATTAATTTTTTATTTTTAAAATTTTAAGTGGGTAAGAAAATAGATTAGTGGCAATTTTTCCAAAGTATAGAAAGTGGGGTGAGAAGAAAGAGTTTTATGCTATTTTTTAGGTTAAGATTAACGTAATTTTGACTTTTGGTGAGGTGAGAAGACAGATTATGTGAGTGTATTTAAGAACACCCTTTAGTATTTTACCATCCCTAGTAATGTAAAACCAAAATTATTTCCTATATTAACGGAAAAGGCCAGCTGGCACCTATGAATTTTCTTTTGGGACTATCACCGTGTCACTTTGAAAATTTAATTTTGCGTTGTTTCCAAAAGGAATGTGTATCTGGGCCCTTTACCCAAAATTTCAGTTCTCCGCCATATGTTACTTTGCCCTCCAACATATATCACTTTGCCCTTTAACTATCATGATTTTCAATTTTTGGACCCTTCTTCCATTAATTAATTAAGCAGTAGGTTGGGGACCGCACTCCTTTCAGTTTTTTCCTTTTTTAGATACCCTTCTTTCATGCTGCCAGCTATAAATATAATTTTTTTTAAAAGAAGGTTTATTCCATTTTTTTAAAAAAATTGCATCAATTATGCTATTGCAATTATTGTATAAAAGACACCAAAAAACCATTACAGCACTACCACGGGGATGGCAACGGGTTGGTTCGGGTAAGTATTACCCATTCCCAGAACCGCGGACCAAAACCGGCCCTATAACCATTAAAATCGGTTCAGGTAGTACCCGATTCCGGGCCAGTTAAGGTATCGTGCGGGTACCCACGATTTTATTTTATTTTTAAAGAAAGGCCACTTTATTTACATCAAGACTACTATTTTTTTTTAGCTTGATTTTGAAAATCATTTACCATTTCACCAAATAAACTATCAAGTTTTCAAACAAACCCACCATTCACAAAATAAATTTTCAAACAAATTCATCATTCACCAAATAAACTCTCTACCAAGTCCAAAGTATACAAAATAAATTAATCCAAAACACAAATATATATAATAAAAATAATTATATATATATATTTCGGGGTGGGTCTTCGGGGATGGGTACTTAAATACCCGGACCCAAACCAGACTTGCTTATTTTCTTTATCTCCCCATCTCAGACCCGGACCCGAAAAAAACTACCCAAAATAGACCCATGCGGGTAAAAACCCGCAGGTACCTGAACCCGCAGTTATTTATGCCATCCTTACCACGGGCAAATAATAAAAGTGTGTGTTCTTAATTACATCCATTAAATTATTGTCTTTACTAGTGGTAGCTCTAATTGCAAAATATTAAGTTTAAAGGGGCCAAAAGTATGAGTAATTTTACATGAATATAAAAGGTGGGGACTAATTATGCACCAATTTATTCGGTAACATTCTATCTCATTTACTAGGTCTTATTACACCGAGTATGTAACACATTACCTCGGACCCAAAGCATCGAGTTATTGTTGGGAACAAAAAAAAATACATTGGTTCAGCCTTATAAAACCGAAGTAATATGCACACATTCGGTACTATAAGACCGAGTATGTTCACATTACATCGTTCCTATAGAGCTGAACCAATGTTAAAATGTTATAATGTGTTTTGTTGTGTGTAAATAGTTCCCACCATATAAAAAGCTGACATACCAATGTGTCAATCACTTATTAGTTAAAATGAAATGTGATATGGTTCTTTTAACCAATGCATGACAACCATATTAGACATGTTAGGTTTATATTTTTAGTTAGCTTATTCCGATACCGAAAATATTTTTATGTTATAATTGTTTGAGTCAAATTGAATATTTAAAGATGCGAGAATTAACGAAATCTCGCCGAACTTACCAAATGCATCGTACATAATTTATGACCTAATGTAAGTTTATTATATGATTTGATTCAAAATATAGGTAGTGATTGAATTTAAAATTAACATTTAAAATTTTTTGAGTCAAATCTATTTTTAAATATTTTTATCGAGTTTTGCAAAAATTCGAAAAGGCTAGTCGATGCAAATTATTGAGGAAACTTATTTTTTTCATATCTAACATATTTTATAAAATTCTCTAAAATTTTAGTCGAATTGGAGCCTAAAAAAATTTAATACGATGAAAAAAAGTAAAAAAAAAAAAATTTAAATAAATGAATTTATTAAATAAAAAGGGAAAAGGGAAACTTTGAAAAAGTCAAAGCTCCTTAAATTAAAGAAGCTGCGCAGCCAGTGAAATAAATGGGCCAAGCCCATTTATAGAGCTTGTCCACGTAAAATTAAAGAGTGCACTTTTGTACAATTCGGACTGGTTCATTTGTTCATACCCGGATTGGTTCGGCGCAAAGTCAGCCTATGGAATTGAATTATCAATTATGAACCGATCCAACTTTTTGACCCGTATTGATCTGGTGTGTAATTTTTTGAGCATAAATTTTTATTGCGAATTATTTTTTAATAATTTTAATCTATTTCAAAAAGAATTTTAATTCTATATTTTTCCTATAAATATAATCTTTAGTTTGAGTGAAAAATCTATGATTCTAGAGGGTTTTTTTTTTTAGGCAAAAAATATCTAAACGCTTTAATTAACTTTTGAGAGTTTTGAAACACAACCTAAGTTTTGTTTAAATGCCATAGGAGATCCTGTTGATCTTATAGTCACTAATCTTATTTTGATAATAACAATAACATTAATCTTGTCTATTTAACTAAGTTGTTGTTTTAAGCAATAGCAACAATCATTGTTTTAACACGTGGACATAAACCGACAAGCTGGAACCAAGATCACTCTTCCACAAAGCTTACAAATCTTGTTTATCTCACATCACACATCAACTTGATCAAAACTCATTCACCATTACAAATCAATGAGGATCAAAGACCAAAATAAGTGAAGAATTGAAGAAACTGCATAAAGCTCTCAAGACTCGTTTATTTAAATATTTGAGTAAGCTCTTTAGAATTCATGTAAAGTTTCTTATTTAATCATCATAATAGCTCATGCATTGTTTTAACATGATTAGATTGATCAAATCAAAGTTTGAATCAAGAATTCTTCAAAAACCTCTTTGTGGCGAAAAATTGTTTTTGAAATAAATTCGTTTTAAATTCTAACAACATTATTTTTGAGCTCTTCACTTTATAAAAGTCTTAGAAACTTATATTCTCCAAACTTCAAAATTGATTTTTAAGCTAATTTGCAAAAGTGTGAAAAATTGAATTTATGGAATTTCTGGCAGCAGACCAGTGGGAATCATCAGTCGACTGATAGGTATTGCTCAGTCGACTGATGGCCACTCAGTTGACTGATGAGCTTTGCTCAGTTGACTGATGGCCCAGAAACTAACCGTTGGATTTTTGATTTTTTACAATTTTTGGTACCAACCTTCTAGCAACTCCCTATAAACGGCCATATGTTGTCCTAGACTATATATACACTATCTAAGATATATTTAAACACTCTTGAATTATTCTTACACTATTCTCTTCATCTATATTCAATTATCAAAGATTCAAGAACATTGCTTTTGATCAATCTTCATTATTTTGAGTTATAAATTGTTGATCAAATTTGATATCTCCTAGTGTGAGCTTAAATTGTAATCTTTACACACTTGTGAGCTATTGTACATTGTTGTTAGTCACCAAATTCTTATTCATCAAATATTAAGAGAGGTTCATCTCTTAAAAAAGCAAGAAGTTGTTCTTGTGTTGAGTGTTGTGAGATTGCAACATTTGTAGAGTGGTAACTCTTGTAAAGGTTTGATCTTCACCCGGAAGAAGATCGGTATTAGTGAAAATTCTCGGGGAACTAACCGAGCGCGGAAGTAGGGGCTAACAAGCCGAACCGTGTGAACAAAAAGTCTTCAACTTCTATCGGTTTTAATCTTTCTATCTCTTGTTCTATTATATAGTGCTTTATCTTCTTTGTGATTGGAACTACCTTGGTATTTTTCTTGCTTGATTGATAAAGACATTAAATACTTTTAAAACGATTTTAAATATCCGATTTAGTTTTAAAAATACTATTCACCCCCCTCTAAGGTATTTTCCGACCTACAGATCCTATTGTTCTTCAATTTTAAGAATTAGGGTTCAAAACGTTCATAATCCTGCGAAAGTATATTCGATTGCAATTGGAGAGAGAGTGAACGAAGTGGCTAACACGCGATAAGGGAGATCGTAGATGGAGGTGAATGATTATGTTCAAGTGCGTAGAAGGAAGTGGCGGGTAAGCCGAAAAATCGAAAAGCGCTACGCTAAGCCAGTTGCGCTTGGATTATACGTTCAAGGAATTGACGGGATTATAATGATGAAAGAAGATGAGTTATTTGATACTTTTCATAGTAAGTTCAAAGAGATAGTAAATTCTCTCTACAACATTGGCAAAATAATTTATGAATCCGGTGTTGTAAAGAAAATCCTATGGTCCTTGCCTGATAGGTTTCTTTTAAAAATTATGCCATTGAAGAAAGTAAGGATTTAGATTCCTTAACGAAAAATGAACTAATTGGCTCTCTTTCAACTTTTAAAATATAAGATTCAAAAGAAAAAGGTAGATCAACCCATTGCATTTAGAGTTAAAGATGAAAACATAACTGAATCTAATGTAAGCTCTACATGTCTGATTTCTAAGAAATAGCTAATTTGCACGTAATTTTAATAAATTCATGAAACTAAATCAAAAATCGGTCAATGATGATCAAAATTTTTGAAAATTTGGGAAAGGGAATTATGAGAATAAGCCCCAATCAAGTGAGAATTGTTTTGAGTGTCAAGGTAGAGGTCGTAAGCTTTTAAATGTCCTACTAGAATTAGGAGATTAGAAATAGAGTTTGGCAAAAAAGGAATGCATGCCACGCTTAATAATGATGAGAAAAATTTGGATACTCAAAAGGAATCTCATGATTATTTAGCTTTTGCCGCAAAAGTTTCCTTATAAGAGGTGAATCAAAAGATTTTCAAGAATTTACTTTCTGATGGCGAGGAAGACTTTTCGGATTTGCAATCGACCAATGACACTCTCTTATTAAAATTTCAATTTTTTTTTGTGAATAATTTAAAACTTGTGTCCAAAACAAATTTTTTTAAAAATGAGATTATTGATTTAAAAAATAACAAAGCAAGTTTTAAAAATTGAAAGGTTGAGAAGACCGAATTTTTAAAGAAAAATAGACAACTTGAAAGCAATGACGAAAATTGTCTTGGTCTAATTAGTTCTTTAAAAAAATGCAAATTTGGAGTATGATTATAAAATCAAACGACTTGAAGAACGTGTTTGCGATCTAACTCAACAACTTGAAAACATTTTAACTGTCAAAGTTGGATTAGAAATTAGATATAAGAAACTTGAATTAATGCTTTAAAATCAGAAGAGTGGAAATAATAAATAAGGACTTGGATTATAAAATTTTGATACTAAAAAGCAATTTAAGACTGTCTTTGTGAAAGCCACTTCCCAAAATTCAAGTTTTAAGGGTACTAGTTCTTCAAAGTTAAAAACTTTTATTGATAGAACTCCTTAAATTTCAAAGAAAGCCAAGAACATCTAAATGGGAAAACAAGTTTTTGCTTAAAAAACGGTTTATCCAAAAGTTTCTCATTCGGAAGTTCTTGAAGATCAAGTAATACCTTTTGATATGTATAAGTAAATACTCTCACAACCCTTTTGGTGTGAGTATTGAGAGATAATAAGTCACCTGAAAGAATTTTGTCGGCAAGCTTTGAATCAAATGATAAAGAGTGTTCCAATTCCTAAACCTAAACCGAGGAGGAAGAAGAAGAAAAATAATAAGGTTACGGTTTTGGATAGTGAGGGACACAAGAAAGATATGATTCCATGAATTAAAAAAGTTGAGGTCCTGAAAGGGTCACTACACCTACTTAGGTGATAGGAAGTCCGCCTAGTACAGATTGGTTGTATGGATGGCTATGCTAGGTGAGTTTGTCGCTTTGGTTCCTCGCATATGTATCGAAGCAAAGTGGATTTGGGTTTTAAATTTTCGATTGTGATCTTACCTGAATTCCTTGAAAAATTCATTACTTGCATGCATGTGATTGTAACTACTTTATATTTCGAATATTTTTAAATTTTCATATTTAATTGCTTAATTTGAAAATATGTGTGCATATTGCTTTGACAATTCGATAACAAGTAATATTTTATTTCAATAGCATAAGAGTTTTTGTGTATATACTAGACACTACACTGCACGATCTACATTGATGCATCTTGAGCAATCACTTGGGTTAGGCTCTTGCTTTTAATTTGAAATTTCAGAAGTTTCCATATATTGTTTATTTAGGGAGAGAGAGTTTAAGAAAATCATTGTAATTAATGTAGTGAGATTTTGGTGATGTTGTTATGAGCGAAAAATTAAAAGACAAAAATGTGAGAAAAAATGTAGAGGGGGTAAAAAATGACTAACATAGTGAAATGATAACCGAAAGTTATCAAAAAGAAAATAGCTGGCCTGTACTAGGGGTGAAAGCCTCCATCGAAAAAAATAAGAAGATGCTTGCACAAAATAACACAATTCTAAATGCAAAATTACATATTTTTTATTCAAAAAAGTTTTTAAAAAATATTGCTTCTGTGGGAGAAAATAAATTAGTTGAAAAAATAATGTCTTAGAGGCTTTCTAAATTCTTTTGTATATGAATGCGCGAGTGTTTCAAAACTCATAATTATTCGATAGTGCTTTGTATGACCCATATTCATAACATAATGGTATATATACTTGTACTCTGTGTTGTTTAGCGTATATATGCTGAATTGTTAATGAATTGTTATATGCGAGTTATTAAAAATTTGCCCCCTTAAAGTTTATCCATTTTTGCCCTTTCGTCCATGAAGTATATTTTACATAACATTCGTTTTTAAAGTTTGCTTTTATTTTCACTTTAGTCCGAAAACTCCACTCGATGTTAGGTTTTTGGATGAAAAATACCACGTGTGTTACATTTAGGCATTATAGCGATGTAAAACGATCAAGACACTATAATGTTCCAATTCCCAACTCATTTTGCCTTAATTAAAGCCTATAATGGAACAAAACGCTTTAATTTGTTTATTTTTTCTCTCTACTGTTTTCAACTCAACGCTTTGATGTTACCCTAATTTGATCTTGAGATAAACATATATGAGAGTATTATAGTGGTTTATCCATTTTACCCTACTATAGTGCCCACGTGCAAAGTATATGTTCTTTTCCGTCCAAAATCTTAACAGCATGTGGAGTTTCGGACTAAAGTAAAAACAAAAATAAACATTAAGGATGAACATTATGCAAAATAAACTTCATGAATAAAGTGCAAAAGCCGGTAAATTTTAAGGAGGTAAATTATTAATAACTCTTTATATGCATAGTACATGTATTATGTTGATGAAAATCACATTTTTTGAAACTTAATTGTTATATTTTGGATTTAATACATGTTCTATAGATTGCATGTTGAGTATTTGTGTTAAAATATAGTTTTTTGTGCAATTTTGCTCTCGAAACTTCAAACCAAATCCATGGAAGTTGGGAATTGGTGATAAATGGTTTCTTGAGGTCTTAGCGAGAAGGTTTTGAGATTAGTAGATATTTTTACTAGATAGAATCTTTTTACTTGAATAGGATTTGTAATTTGTGTTAATTGATATTATTTACTTTGCATGAATTCTTATTTTTTATAGTTTGCTGCTTTTCATACTCATTACTTTGTCTATGCCTATGATAAAAAGGGGAAAAGATGAAGGGAGAGAATGCTCATGTGATGGGGAGTAGTAAAGTAGGAATGTTTTGAGGGGGAGAGATATATAATTTTTTACTTATTTGTTTTTTATATCTCTTTACACCCATACTTCACTAAGTGTTTGTTGAGCTTTGGTGTTTCAGGATTAACAGGTTAACTATCCAACTCGCTCTTTTACCTTATGAAGTATTGCGGCCGATATCGAGACTTAGACTTAGGCATATCTTTGAGTCTTGTTGTTGTATAGATTAATCAATACATAGTCTATAATGAGATGTTATAGATATCGTGCCGAAAGCGTCTATATTAACTGTATGTGTTTTGTTATTGGAATAGCCAAAGGGAGATATTGTTAGGTTTATATTTTTGGTTGGCTTAATTGCGATGTCAAAAATATTTTTCTGTAATAATTGTTTGAATCAAATTGAAAATTTGAAAATATAACAATTAATGAAAGTTCGCCAAACTTACCGGATGCATCGCACATAATTAAAAAAATAAGGTAAGTTGGTTATATTGTTTGATTCAAAATATAGGTGTGATTGAAATTAAAATTAGAATTTAAAAACTTTTGAGTTAAATATATTTTTATGTATTTTTACTATATGTTGCCAAAATCTGAAAAAGTCGGTCAATGCAAATTATTGAAAATCTTAGTCTTTTTCATATCTAACATTTTTCATAAATTACTTTTAAAATTTGAATCGAATTAGAGTTGAAATGATTTTAATACAATAAAAAAATAATTTTATTAAATAAAAAGGAAAAAGGAAACTTTTAAAAAGTCGAAGCTGCTTATATTAAAGAAGCTACGCAGCCAGTGAAACAAATGGGCAAAGCCCATTTACAAAGCTTGCCCACGTGTTGCATACTTGCATTAAAATTAAAGAGTGCAGCTTTTGTACAACCCGGTGCAAAGTCAGCCTATAGAATTGAATTCTCAATTTTGAATCCCTCTAATTTTTCGACCCGTATTAATCTGGTGTGTAATTTTTTAAGTATACATTTTTATCACAAAAAATATTTTTTTAATATTTTTAACCTATTTTAAAAATAAGTTTGACTCTATATTTTTTCTATAAATATAATTATTGGTTTGGGTAAAAAATATATGATTTTAGAGAGCTTTTTTAGACAAAAAATATTCAAATGCTAGAATCAATTTTTGATAATCTTAAAACACCATCTAGATTTTGTTTACATGTCATAAGAGATCGTATTGTTCTGCAATTTTAAAAACTAGGTTTCTAAACGTTCACAGTTCTGCGGAAGTATCTTTAGTTGTGATTGAAGACGGGATGAGCGAAGTGGCTAAAGCGCAAGTGGGGATAGCTCATAAATTTTTGGTATTGTGAATTGCTTTTTTGTAATTATTTGATATAATAGTTAGATAATAAACCAAAGGTTTCGACAGTAAAAATTGGTTAGACCTATTGTTTTCTCGTATTGACCCAATAATAATTATATTAGTCATGGTAAAACTTAGTTAAAAGGAATATAATTAATATGAAGCTTTTTAAATATTGAAAAAAAATAAACTCTTTGATCGACTCTATTTGATAACAATATAAAAAAAAAATAAAAAATACTAGACTTGGTAAGATGTTGAAAAATAAGTTAGGCATGTGATAAGATACTCTCCATTCCATTCCAATTTTATAAGTAAATGTTTACCATCATTCATAAATTTTTGTGAAATTTTTTTCTTCCTCAATCATAACAAAAAAAAAATTCTCCATGGAAAAATTCACAAAGTAAGAAGACATCTCACCACATGTCTCAACCTGTTTTTTCAACTTCTCACAAAAATCAACTATTTTGATTTTCTATTTCCATATTGTTAACGGACCATTCAAGTCCAAAATTAGTGACAAAAATCTCCCAAAATCAAAGAATTATTAGAGAGTAAATTTTGCGTAATTACTACATCGATTTTGTTACCTGTTAACCACCAACTCCTAAAGGTTGCTAAAAAATAAAAACTACTCACTTCATTTAACTCAACATGCGTAATTGCTAGGCGCCAACTAATAATTTCTCTTCCAAATTTATGTTAACATCTTTCTATACTCTCTTCTAAAACCTTTATCTCCGGTAATAATTCTAGATAAATATAAAAATTGAAAACTAATATATCAAATATGCCTACTATATATTAGTTAAAAAAATTCTATCACATTCTATTCTAACTAATAAGTAATTAACACATTGATATGTCAGTTTTTTATGTTACATTTTTATACTTATGTAGAATTACTCTCTCTAAATCTCCTCTGACACGTATTTAAATTAGGTTTTTCCCGAAAATTTATATATAATACATATGTCTTTGTTTCTAGAATTTTAAATTCTCTCTTCACAAAAATCATTTTTTAATATATTATTATGATATACAAATAGCAACATATTATTAACAAAAGGTTTAGAGAATTATCATTTTAATTCACCTATTAACTATAAATAGATTGACACCATAAGTAAAAACTATTTACCAACTATTCAATCACAATCTTCAGTTCGTTAAGAGTGCCACTTTGTTCTTAAGGTAGACACTCAAAAGCCAATTTATCCCAGGAAACAAACGTCGTAAATATCCTCCAAGCACTCTAACGAGGTAGCATAATAGTTTTAATTAAGGAGATTGTGTATTACACAAGACTTGGCTCCGGATTCATTATGGTTTTGGTTAATTTTTCAGAATATAAAATTGTTAAAAACTCAATTTTTCTAACAATCTTAAAACAATTACTGATTATTTCTCGAAATTTTGTATTCTGGAATTTTTTTCAATTTCTGAATTGTATCAGTTCTGGAAATTTTTTTAATGTGGTGAAATTAAACGTTCGGTATCTTATTTTTTATTTTTTTCAATTTTGTATTTGTGAATACATTTTGTTTCTAAAATAATATAACTTTATGATATTAATCAGTTTGTTTCTTACTTAAGGTATGATGAATACTGAAACTAATCCCTCTGCACCCATTAAACAATGTTCTAGTGTTATATTATCTTAAGTCACGTGCTTGATTCTTAATATCATAAATATCCGTTTAGATTTATTGTGCTAATTAAATTCATTCTATGTTTTCGTAAAATTTTTAAATAACAACTAGTTGTTATACCAATCAAATAAAAAAAAATTACAAATAATTTCTGGTTTGAATTTTTTGATAAATTTTATAAAAATAATTTATTCATTATAGAAATCATTTACATTAATTTTTAATTTTTTTTAAAAAATCATTTAGAAAAGGCGTGAAGATCATCTTATGTCATTCTCCTACACCCAAGCACTATAATTTGTCCCTCATAATACTTTAGTTTGGTAAATTCTCAAACTAAATCTCATCTCTCTCTCTCTCTCTCAAATCCACACAACACCAAACCTGAATTGTGCTGGGTACTTGTGGGCGGGTTTGAATCAAATCGGGCATAATCACCTCATTCTTTTTTATAAACTTAATTTGCTTTCGATCAATGTTTCTTTAAAGTTTACATAAGGAAAAAGTTTCTTAACTATGTAAATGGATGGGTTTCTGTTTAACATCAAATTGTTTCTTAAATATGTAAATGGATGGGTTTAACATCAAATTGTTTCTTAAATATGTAAATGGATGGGTTTAACATCAAATTGTTTTCTATGCTAAAGAAATATATAAGTTGATAATTTTGCATTTATCATTTACATGCAATCTTCTTTTTTGTTGATTGGTGAATGAAACTTTGATGTCTACGTACTCTTTAGATAATCTAATAATTTATGGGAAGCAAATTAAAGAGCATAATTTTTTGGTCAATTACAACACCTCAACTCCCATTCAAAATTTTGATATTTAGATGTCAATTTAATCTGATTTTTTTTATCCTTTTTGCTGGCCCAGCAATAAAGCATAGCAAATAAATAAATGAGTTATCAAAAGAGTTCAAAAGAGTTGGTACTGGTATGAATGAAATTCCAGGAAACGGAATATTTGAATTGGAAGGCCGATTGATTTATACAATATTTTTGAATTCCAATCTTAGTTTTTAAGCAATTGAATAGATATCGTCTATTAATAGTGATTGGATACTTGGCTTAACTTCACCTCATCCTTATTGTTCACCTTTTTTGCTATATTGACATAAACATTAAAAAGTAAAACAATAAAAAAGAAATGGATAGTTACTACCGAAAATGACTGCATGTATAAAATAAACAATTCCCAAGCATGAATGTATAAAATATTTTTGAATTCCATTCTTAGTTTTCACTTTGCCTTCACTTTGCTGGATGCGAAGTCCTTGCCACCAACCTTCTTCCCTCCTTTTACAATCAACTGTTGGGAAATATAATGAACTGCTGAATCTAAAATAGTAAGGTAGAGAGTACACCGGGTTGAGTCGCGGACTAAGTCGCTCTCTTTAAGACGTTTCGCGGCTCTGCCCGGAATTGTGCTAGCAGTTCTGAATATGCCACGCCGTCCCCAAGATGAAACAGCCCAGAAACTCTCTGTACGATCGATGTGCAAGTTTTCGATCGCTCGACAATAACACTCTTTTAATTGCTCGGGATCGGAAAATTTTCTCCTGCCGGAGGCTAAAAATTTTTCTGCCTGAAAATTTTCTCTAGATCTCTTTCTCTCTTTTTCCTTTTTTTTTGTGTATCTTTCTTTTGAAAATCTTTTGAGCCGTTTAAAGGGAGAAAGTGAGGAGACCAAGAAACACATATCCGGAAAATCCGCAAGAAAACACGGGAGCGTGGGACGAAATCGTGGGAAACATGTTGGCTTAAATCACGGAGGAAAATAATATTCTTTATAAATTTAATTTATTTTTAATAAATAAAATTATTTTGTATAAAAAGACACTACACAAGACCGGACCGGACCGGGTCGGCGCGCGTGTGGAGAACCACACTCATCCAAGTCCTCACCCAATAGCACAAAAGTCTAATGCCCAAAGGGCTCAAGCCCTTAAGCAAATTCTTCCATATAAAAACCCATGAAAGGTTTTATATCTCTCATATGTGGGACTTGGGATAACATCACAACACATTAAATCACCTTGTCTTGGTTTTATTTTTCTTTAAATACACACAAACTCCAACATCAACAAATTGGATCATTTATTTGTTAATGCTCCAATGGTTGGCTTCATTCAGCCAAAATACCTTCAAATGATGAGGGACGAGTTTGAAATGGATTCCCTCCATTTCAATCTTCAGGGCAAGTTTGGCACCAACACCTCCAGAGATCATTTCATGTGCCACTAATTTTAAGTGTAATTTTAGTGTGCACCGAGACGAGTTTTTATGACACTAGAGTTGTGAGGAGACACGATGAGTTATATAGTGTGCTTAGTTTGCACTTTCTTCATTAATAAGTAATACTAGTATATTTTGTTATGTTTACTTTTACTCAATACACTTTTTTCATTCATAAATAATACTTTTATATTTTATTATGGGTAGTATTGGTGATGGATAAGATAGGAAGACATATGAGTAAAGTGGAGAAACTAAATATAAAATTGTGTGGAAGATAGAATTTGAAATGTGTTTTGTTAAATTTAGAAGACAAATATTGTAAAGTGCTGAAGAGATATTGAGATTAATTTTAAAGAATGGATCATTAGCTGGAATGCATTTATTTAATGAAAGAGGTAATATGATAAATAGGTGACAATTTTATGAAAGAGGTAATATGAAAGGAAAAGGGTGGCGGTTCAAGGCTGTGTATGTGGATTGAGATGGACAAAAATCAATTAGTTTTTATTTTAAATCACTTTCATGGTTGAGTGTAGCTTGTGCGATGTATATGATTATCAATCATTATTTTTACAAACGTGTTTCTAAGAAAAAAATAAATTGTACTACCATATTTGATATTATTGTTACATATTGTTTGCTCATTTATTAATTAGTCCTGGCAGCCATATACCCGCATTTTATTGCTTTTTTCTTTGTGATTTCATGCCTCTTTTATGCCGACATAATTGTATTTAAATTTGAACAAATTTATTTTTAATTAGGAAGATATAAAATAAATAAATATGTAAAAATTAAAGTTTCAAAGGTCATCATTACATAGTTATTTTTTGTTATTATTAATATAATATTAAAATCTTAATTCCACGATTGATTTTAAACTACTAGTGTGGAAGGTACCCAATTGGGCTCAGGGGAGATATCTGAAATTCGAGTCTCAACAATGACTGTTTGGGGTTAGTTTTGCTGTTTACAGTTAAATGGAGAGGCTTAAACCTCCTTTTTATATATGATAAAAAAAAGCAAGAAAAGTCAAAATATAATTGTTCTAAAGTAATTCCACGTAAATAAGTGTTAATATTATTCGGTTATATTCACTATTTACTAGGTTGAATAGTTTTTCATTTTATATAAATAGTAAAATTTATAAGATTCGTGCTTCGAGCTGAGGGGAAAAAAGGGGAAAGAGAATAGACTTGAATTTATATATTATTATTGGCAAACATTCTTTTCTATTACTCTGCCGCAACTAGATCTTAATTAAGAATTCTTTGAAATTTAAAACGCAAAATAAAATTCTTATTTTGAACCTAATTAACAAGTATTTAAACGATTTATTTTACATGAACATACTTATATAATATTTGAAAATTTTATATCAATTTGATAATTATTTAATACTTATATATAGATTGCCACAAAGATAAGTTAGTCTTATATAAATTTCACCTTCTATCCAATACACAACTAAAAACATTGAATATGTCAATTTTGTAAATATAAAAAATATTTATGCAGTCTATAATTATTGTTGAAATACACGAATCTAATAATTCATTGCATTTTGTAAACTTCTTTGAAAAAGCCCCTTTTGTATATTCATCAAATCTCCTTTTTTTACACTACTTTTGAAAAAGAAAAACTTGTATTATCTTTTGTTACTCGTAGGGGGGTTGGGGGTTAGTTTCATGCAATATGATAGAATTAAAATTACTTTTACTATCTTTTTTAACACTACTTTTTTTGTACGTACTCCCCATCTCTAGTTGTTTCCATCTTTACTGCCATATAGGCCTGTCAATGGATCGGATCTCGATCTGACTCCGATTTGAATTCGATCTATTTATTCGGATATGGTAAGAAATTTCTGATTCGATTATCCAAATCCGACCCGAATCCATTTAGCCTTTGCTTAACAAATCGGATATGGATATATCATAATCCGATCCGTTTACAACCCGATCTAACATTTACATAAATATATATATATATATATATTTACAAATTCCACTCCGTAGACCATAGCAAATCAATTATTCCAGGTAACCTATTTCCTTCAACAATTCATCTGTGGTTATCTTCCAAAATCATATGAATATATGAATTTAAATGTCTTCATTTTATATTATAAGTATTTTTATTTGTCTTAATTTTTTTTTTTATTTTGTTGGGAGGAATAATTCTTTGAATTTCGGATCGGATATATGGATTGGATATCCGTTTGATAATAAATCAGATATAGATAGTGATTTAGATATCTATCGGATTAATGAATCAGATCGGATTTAGTGTATTAGTTTTCGGATCGGATTTGGATATAGTATGATCCAGTCCATATCTGATCCGTTGACCGGCCTACTGCCATATTCATGACTATGAGCTCAATATCCGACCAAAATAGCAACTCTATGCCACGAGATCCGACCTCTAGTAAACAAAAACAAAAAATGGGTAGCGAATTTGTTCATCAACTACAAGTTTTGAAGTGGAGTGGAGTGGATCCTCTGTAGCCTCTAATAAGTCCCATTCACGATCCAAATTTTGTAAATATTAAAAATATTTATGCAGTCTAGAGTTATTGTTGAAATACATGAATCTAATAAGTCCCATTCATGATTCAAAATTTGAAAATATAAAAAATATGTATGCAGTCTAGAGTTATTGTTGAAGTACACGAATCTAATAAGTCCCATTCATGATTCAAATTTTGTAAATATAAAAAATATTTATGCATTTTAGAGTTATTGTTGAAGTACACGTATCTAATAAGTCCTATTCATGATTCAATGCAATATGCAAAATTCTTTGAAAAAGCCTCTTTTGTATATTCAACAAATATCCTCTTCTTCTTTTTTTTAATCCTTTTTGCTTGCCCTGGAACAAAGCATAGCAAATAAAGAAATGAGTTATCAGAAGAGTTGGTATTGGCATGAATGAATTACATTCTTAGCTTTTTAGAAATTGAACATAGATAGTCTCACATTAATGGTCGGCTACTTGGCTTACTTCACCTCATCCTTATTCTTCACCTTTTTTGTCATATTGACATAAACATTAAAAACTAAAACAATTAAAAAGAAATGGACAGTGCATGTATAAAATAAATATGCACAAATTATTGGTAAGATGAATAATTAATACATTTTTTCAGTCGGAAATGTGTATGCTATATAAAATTATGAAGTAGCTTTAAGGGAAGAGAAGGGGCTAAGGTAAGGTTTCAAGGATTAGATGGTGGCATTTGAAGGGTGAAAAACAAAGGATCTTCCAACACAAGGTGCTAGAGGGAGGGTTTTGGGAGGCAAACGGAAGCGCAAATGATATGTGGGACAAGGCGGCCGAGGGGATCAGGAAGATAGCTAAAGAGACGCTGGGTGAATCAAGAGGATGTGGACCTAGGGATAAAGAATCTTGGTGGTGGGATGATAGTGTACAAGATAAAGTCAAGGTAAAAAGGAAATGCTTTAAAGCTTGGTCTTTATGTAAGAATGCGGAAAATTGGGTATCCTATAAAGAAGCAAAGAAAGAGACCAAGAAGGCGGTGAGTGAGTCGAGGACTAAAGCTTTTGATGGATTATACCAATCTTTAGGCACCAAAGATGGGGAAAAAGCTATTTACCGATTGGCTAAGGGTCGAGAGAGGAAGACAAAGACTTGGATCAAGTGAGATGCATTAAGGACGAAGAAGGTAAAGTTTTGGTTAAGGAACAAGACATACAAGAGAGATGGAAGAATTATTTCCACAAATTATTTAATGAAGGTTATGAGATTCTAGCATGTGGAGATGAGCTGGACATGCGAGAGGATGACCAAAATCTCACCTTTTATCGCAGAATTCAAGAAAAGGAAGTGAAAGAAGCATTGAAACGAATGGATAATGGTAAAGCAGTTGGGCCAGATAGTATACCTATTGAGGTTTGGAAGGGTCTAGGTGATAAAGGCATTGGTTGGCTCACAAGGTTTTTCAACAAGATATTGAGATCAAAGAAGATGCCGGAAGAATGGAGGAGAAGCACCCTAATCCGATTTATAAGAATAAGGGGGATATACAAAATTGCGCCAATTACAGGGGGATTAAACTCATGAGTCATACTATGAAGTTATGGGAAAGGGTGATTGAACGGAGACTAAGAAAGGAAACCAGCATTTTAGATAATCAATTTGGTTTTATGCCCGGAAGGTCGACCATGGTAGCAATTTACTTGTTGCGGCGTTTGATGGAACATTATCGGGGGGATCAAAAGGACCTACACATGGTTTTCGTAGACTTGGAGAAGGCATACGATAGGGTACCAAGAGAGATTTTGTGGAAAGCCCTAGAGAAGAAAGGGGTTAGGATTGCCTATATTCGTGCTATCAAGGACATGTATGCGGGAGCTAAGACTAGTGTGAGAACACATAGTGGGTCCACAAAGGATTTTCCTATAACTATAGGACTACACCAAGGGTCAGCTTTGAGCCCTTATCTGTTTACCTTGGTCTTGGATGTACTCACGGAACACATTTAAGAGCCAGCACCGCGATGCATGCTATTTGCAGATGATATTGTCCTAGTGGGTGAGTCCAGAGAAGAGCTAAATGGGAAGGTGAAAACGTGGAGACAAACTTTAAAAGCGCATGGCTTTTATTTAAGTAGAAGTAAGACATAATATATGGAATGCAAGTTCAGTAAAAGGCGGAGCACTCCTAACTTGGAGGTAAAAGTTGGGGACATACCACAAGTCACTTGGTTTAAGTATCTTGGATCTATTATACAAGAAGATGGGGAGATAGAGGGAGATGTAAACCACCGGATTCAAGCAGGGTGGTTGAAATGGAGGAAAGCTTCGGGTGTGTTATGTGATAAAAAAGTACCACTCAAGTTAAAAGGAAAATTCTATCGTACTGCGGTTAGACCAGCGATGTTGTATGGGACTGAGTGTTGGGCGGTCAAAAGCCAACACGAGAATAAACTAAATGTAGCTGAGATGAGAATGCTGAGATGGATGAGTAGCAAGAATAGGAAAGATAAGATCAGGAATGATACCATCAGAGAGGGAGTTGGGGTGGCACCTATTACAGAAAAGATGGTTGAATCTCGACTTAGATGGTTTGGGCATGTAGGGAGGAGACCGGTAGATGCCGTGGTACGGAGAGTTGATCATATTGAGGGAAGCCAAATTGTTAGAGGCAGAGGAAGACCGAGAAAAACTATAGGTGAAACTATTAAGAAGGATTTAGAGGCAAATGGTTTCACTATAGATATGATTCATGACAGGCCACTATGGCGTTGTTTGATCCATGTAGCCGACCCCACCTAGTGGGATAAAGGCTTTCTTGTTGTTGTTGTTGTTGTTGTATTGGTGATAAGATAGGAAGACATATGAGTAAAGTGGAAAAAGTAGATCGAAAATTGTGTACATGGTAATTTTGTGAAGATGATATTTAAAAGGTGTTTTAGTTAAATTTAGAAGCCAAATATTCTATAGGGATGGAAAGATGTTGAGATTAGTTTTAAACAAGAGATTATTAGTTGGCATGCATTTATTTAATGAAAGATGTAATATGGAAGGAAAAGGTGACTACTTAGAGCTATGTAGATCGAGATGGAAAAATATCAACTACTTTATATATTAAACCATTTCACAGCTGTGTATAACTTGTGCGATGTATGTGATTATCAATCATTATTTTTATAAATGTGTTACTAAGAAAAAATTAATTATACTACTCTATTGGATATTTTCTTACATATTGTTTACTCAAATTTATTAATTAGTCTTAGCAATAAATATACCTGCATTTTATTTCTTTTGTCTTTGTGATTTCATTGCCTCTTTTATGCCTAGATAATTGCATTTAATTTGAACAAATTTATTTTTCATTAGAAAGATATAAAAAAATAAATTGAACCTTAAAGTTTCAAAGGTCATCATTACATAGTTATTTTTTGGGGATAATCGAGCATAAGGGCTCATTCTAATAATAACATAATTATAAAGGACAATTAGAAATTTTCCGTGTAAATTAAGGACACTGTACAAAAAAGACACTAATACCCCTTCCTTATAACATTTCACATCTCATTAAGACGACAATAACAACAACAACCAGAAGGTGCTAAATGCATTTAGCACCACTTGGACAACAACCAGAAGGTGCTAAATACATTTAGAACCACAACTAGAAGGTTCTAAATATATTTATCACCACAACCAGAAGGTGTTAAATACATTTAGCACCACCTGCACAACAACTAGAAGGTGCTAATCAGAAGGGTACTAAATGCATTTAGCACCACAACAACCAGAAGCACAACCAGAAGGTGCTAAATGCATTTAGTACCACAACCTGCATTTAGTACCACCTAGACAACAACCAGAAGGTGCTAAATGCATTTAGCACCACTTGGACAACAACCAGAAGATGCTAAATGCATTTAGCACCACATGTCAATGGACATGACAACAACTAGAAAGTGCTAATATGATTTTAGCACCATTATAAAACATAGAATAACAAAATTGATGAGATCAACATCCACTCAATTTATATATATATGTATATATATGGATCGACGAAGGGTTCGTAAAAAAAAGTTGCAATTAGATTTTTTTTTCAAAATCCCGCCGGGCTGTCGAAATTGGTCAATTTTGATAGCAAAACGACCTCTGATCGTCTTGATTTTTGCTTATATGTAGTAACTTTGTCTTTGAACAACATATCCGAAAATCAGCTAAATCCAACGGTTCAATCAAAATTTATATTTGTTTTATGATTGCACTTGCAGAAAAAAGAAGAAGAAGATGATGAGAACGGTGCTCCTCTTGGCAATACGATCGAAGACTCAAGTGGTGGTGGTGGAGGATGTGACACCCCGAATCCCGTTATGAGATTTTCACCTCCGAGACCCGGTTAATCACGGATGCCGTGCGCGACGGTAGGTTTAAAATATAAAAATTACAACTTTTAAAAACTTTTCTCAAATAAAATGCAATCCTGTTTAAAAGCTCATTTTACAAAATCACGGCATGTGGAGTTCATTTCATTAATAAACCGTCATGTAACATTTAAAACCACGTTCCATACAAGTGGAATCACATCAAACCACTTTTAAATCAACTCCACATATGAAAACCATCAATACAAGTTTACAATGCCAATCGTTTATCAAATCAAAGTCTATTTACAATAAAAGGGAAACCAAAACGATTATACAATACACTCCTTATCAAAAAGGATTGGGAGAGGTCCATGGACATCATAGGCTTCTAAATAGATACACTACGCTCCAATCCCCGAAACCTATCCTGCAAAATTGTTAGAAAACGGGATGAGCCAAATCCGGGCTCAGTGGGAACTATATAGGTTTTGTTATATGAAAATACACATAGCAACCACATGCACGTGCAGGTTTATATAGAAAGTAAGTGTTTTACTTTAAAAAATTAGGGTTTGGAGATCGTGCATAGCAGTGCAAACCCACACACTCGAGCATGCAAACCCCACTAGGATTCTTATCATAGCCACCGGATACTAATTACCCAACTAACCGATCATATCAGTCAATATCCCATAAGTGAACCTCTCACGTGTTCCCACGTTACTAAGGAATCGTTAGTCTAAGGTTATCTCGGTCTGACGCTAGCTTCTTAAGGCTTGTCACGCCTTAGTGGATCAATTCTACAGCTTGTGTTGACTACCCGTGCCTATGTCGAAAGTCGATAACTATAGGCCAAGTATTTATGATTTCCACTTTAATTATAAGACATTATGAATACTATACTTGGCTAGCTAATTGGCTTCACCTCAAGATCATCTGTCTAAACGTTATATTATAGTGCCCTCTTACTTTGCTACCTGTTAGCCTTAGTTACCGCTTTGATTATTGATAACTTATGTTCATTATGATCCAGCCGATTCATTCCATAATCGATACGCACTTACATACCCGTATTCCATCTATGAGGCTCAATAGTTACTATCTATTTCCACTTTACATATTAATACATTATCAGTGGCCTAAATGTTTCCTTACGTCTTTTATGATCCGTAGTTAGTGTTCACATAAGTCTCACTTCATCCACATCTAACCGAGGCAACATACACAAATCAATACAAGACATGATACGATACAATAATAATAACATAATCAACAATCTCACAATAGCTCTCGTATCACGTCTCTAGCATAATGCCTCAGTTTCACCCCGCAGTCAGTCTAGGCCCAGAATAACGGATCCCGAAGACTCTGAGGCTCTTGTCCATATCTCCTTTGAGTGGGGAGTGGCTCAGGGACTTGGTTCTCCAAGTAAGTCATTCGAGGTAAATGCCTCATACATGCCACATCGACGCTCTGGAAAGAACTAAACCAGGCGATACCCTTGGGAAAGTAAGGTAATGACCATTAGTAGCCCAACTACTTCTTGGAAAACTCACCATTGGGAAAGTAATGGCACACGGGACCTGCTCCGCAGCCAGGAAAACTCATCTAACCCAGAACACATAGTCCTGTGGGAAGGCAAGATACATAGAGTGGGCTCTCCTTTGTGGGCAACCACAACCACCAGTGGAGTCACCGATTTCATTTTTTTCGTGCACAGTTTAGGGATTCTCACCCATGGGCAGCAATAGGTGGCCCGTCTTCGAGCCATACGGGCGCTACGCAGTGCTCGGTCCATCATATCCAGCCCATACATGTGATCGTAACAACAGGAATATATCGATTCCTCATATAACAATGTATAAAATCATCTATCACACGTATGGCTACCAACATATATATAATCACATAATAATCATCATTCATTCAACATTTATTGCCATCACAAGTGTCGTTTTCACGCTTATATTTCACAACTTTTCGTCTCGTCACTATTCACACAATAGCCAATTGGTTCTTTATCAACATCCTACATCTTATAACGTTTATCATGTATATGATCAAAGCTATGTAAGTTGTTCATTCTTAAGTTATTATATTGAGTCTAACATTCGGTCTTAGTTTCTTTGCCTAATTGGAACAATTATGCCAAACCAACCTCTCACAAATGTGGTTAAAGAACTATTAACCTAATCAAGTAGGTGTCTAGAATTTTAAGATCGTATCAAGGTTATATGGTCATCACTACTATGGTTAGTGTCTACACCGGGCCTTAGGAGTACAATTATTTTACCTAACTCCGCCCTAATGCTTCCCTAGCGTAAGTCCCAAGGAGAGGGTTCAATACTCTTGTCTAAAGTCTTATCTACATGTATTCATCACCCATGATCATCAACTACTCAGTACATAAGCTTAAATCCATAAAACCCCAAATTCCTAGGTTGAACATGCAATTACAATTGGGTTCGTGATGAATCTTTGAGTATATAAACTAAAACATAGATATATATGTTAAATCATGCAATTTGTATCATGTTCTATCAAAACCAACCACTAATCGAGGCCTTACCTGGCCCAACCCTCATGTACATCATAAACCTAGGGCTTTTTAGAAAAATCCCCCAATTTATGTAGAAAACCCTACTGCAACAAGTAATAATTTAGAAAAAAAACAAATTTTATAGTATTGTTCCCACCTTAGAGAAGCAATATTGTAGAGTTGAGGAAGCGTAGATGTCGTATCGCCAAAACCCTAGCTTGCCTCCAAGCTCCACACGAGAAGACGAAGGTGGAAGACGACGAATAGTGAATGAGAATGTGATTTGAAGCTCAATTCTTGGATGAGGGATGAGAGATGTGTATAATACCTTGTCTATCTCTCTAGAGCTCTCTCAAGAGTCCCTCTCATTCCTCTTAATCGTTGGTGTTCGAAAATGGAAAGTTTGGGTGTTAAATGGGTGAAAAACGGGTTACAAATGCTCAAAACTGACATTCAGGTGAACCATGATCGATCATGGGTCCCCTCGTGAGTAGTCGTTCATAGATTTCTGAACCTTAGAGTTCAGGTTGCCAAAGTTGGTTCTTCATGTTTTGATCCTATATAGTATGTTTGGTATTTATCTTTTGATTAGTATGATAAATTTACTCTTAATTAGTATGCTCTGTGTCTGCCACACTAGATTTGATGTTTTGATTAGTATGCTCTATGACTTCCATTTAGGTGGATCTCTCATATCAGAACACTAAACATCAATTCCGTGGATCTCTCACAACAAAAAATATGAAGTAAATTTATGCAGAACACGAAGATAAATCTTCAGAAGTCTGAATTTAATTAGGTGCTTCTAGTAGAGACCTTAAGCATCTGATACTTGTTTTGTTTGCCACAAGTCTGGCCATGTTGCAAAAAATTGCCCCAATGCCTCAAAGAAAACTCAGTTTATGGGTTGTCTTCAAAAGATTGATCCTAGCATTGATGATTCAAATCTTGAATCAGTTATATCCCTTGAAGATGAGGCAACAGCTCAAACCATCATGTCCGTGTCCTATACTGACTCAGAAGAAGAAAGTGAAATTTCAATTGATGATGACACAGATGACGATGAAGAAGCTCCCTTGCTTCTTTAAAGTTTTGAGCAGATCAATCCGATTGAACCCACAATTCCTTCTCCCAATGCCAAAGTGAAGCTAATTGTCGAACCTTATGGTAACCCAATCCCTTTGCTCGCTTATTTTGACACTGGTGCACAAAGAACACTACTGAAGACCCATTTACTCCCTCCGAGTCATTGGACCCCATGTTCTGTTCTCTTCAGAGCTACCAATGGTAACATTTTTACCGCAAAGAAACGCAATTCTTCATTTCACTCCCTTTTAAGAAATATGAGGATGTCAATCCTACTCGTGCCACTCATTTTGGCATGAACCCTGAGCATTTGGCATTAGCACTCAAGGAAATTCATACGCTCCAACAGCAAGGCTTGATAGAAGAAACTTCCTCTCCCTGGGCATGTGAAGCATTTTATGTTAACAAGAGATCTAAACAAGTTAGAGGAAAACTCAGATCGGTAATCAATTACCAACCTCTCAACCATTTTCTGGCCAGTGATAAGTTCCCTTTGCCAAAGAAACACTCCCTATTTGGTCAACTCTCTAATGGAAAGATTTTCTCCAAGTTTGACCTCAAAGCTCGTTTATGGCAAATCGGTATCAAACCTGAAGATAGAGAAAAAACAGCATTCTGCATTCCTGATCACCATTTCCAGTGGACAGTAATGCCCTTCGGCCTAAAAAATGCCCCAGCTGTTTTCCAAAAGGCTATGGTCAGAATCTTTGAACCTTTGTTGCCACATGTGTTGATCTATATTGATGATATCATTCTTTTCTCCAAAGATGAAGAGTCTCACATCTAGTTACTCCAACAGTTCACCAAACTTGTTTTAGATTATGGTGTTATGTTATCTGAGAAAAAGATGGTTATCGGTACGAATGATATTGAATTTCTTGGAATGAGAATTTTTGATGAAAAATTCCAGTTACAGCCCCATATCTCCAGAGATCTTTTGAAATACCTTGATCGATTGACCTCTTTGCTCCAGGTCCAACAATTTCTTGGACTTGTAAACTATATGGCAAATTTCATTCCGAAAATTGCTAGGTTTACTTCCCATCTGTCTGCATTGCTCAAGAAGAACCCACCTGCATAGTCTACCACCTAGACTCAATGTGTTTAGAACCTCAAGAAACTAACTCAGAGTCTTTCTCCTTTACATATCCCTTCTGGTGGAAAACACATTCTTCAAACAGATGCAAGTAATGATTTTTGGGCTGCAATACTCCTTGAAGAAATTGATAAAAGAAGAAATGTTTGTGGATGCAAAAGCGGAAAGTTTAAGACAGGGGAACTTCATTACCACTCTACGTTCAAAGAAATTATGGCAGTTAAACGTGGAATTGAGAAGTTCAAGTTTCATCTTATTAGCCATCATTTTCTTATTGAAATGGATATGAAAGCTTTTCCCATAATGATCAATTTTAATAAGAAGATTATTCCAAAGTCCCAGTTACTCAGATGGTCTCAATTGTTTGCTCAATGGTCATTTACTGTTGTGCATATCAAAGGAAAAAATAATGTGATAGCTGATTTCTTTTTTAGACCTCCTCATCCTCCATCCCACATCGGTAGTGTGATCTCACATGTTTCACCCCTTAAACTATATAACCCTACCCATGATATTCCTCAAACTATTCTCTCCATGTGTCCCCTCACATACCTTGGCGTTACCGACGTTTTTCCTACCCATCCAAGCAAATACGCCCCGAACAGAATGAATTATAACCAAGCCTCTTCATCCACTTGAGTTCCTATCATTTCTTCAGACCCTCATCCTTTCAATGGTAATCTTATCCTTGAAATCTGTTATATTCTTCCTACTTATGTTAATAATGAGACTTTCAATTGTAGGGGTTAGCCATCGCTGAAGGGTTTTAGGTAGAATTCTTCTAGGAACAGGAGCAGGTTCCGCTGACCAAACGTCACAGAAATTGATATCAGTAAGTGGTGGAGGCTGGGAGTCATATAGGATCATTAGGTGACTAAGGAACTTCTTCAAAAGCCATTATGGGAGTAACAAAAGGACTTGGGTTTCTGGGGACTGTACTGGATCTGTTAAATTTTATTTCAACAGCCTTATCAGGCCTGTGAAGATATTCAACACCTATAGAGGAAAGAGAACTTGGATTCTCCTGAGCATGAAGTTGTTCATAGGCAGTGACCCACTTGTCTTGGAGTAACTTAACCAATTCTTCTCGAGAAAGCTGTCTCGGGATGGAAGTTACATGAGGCGCACTGTTGGAGGTTACGTCCAAAAACAAAGCTTTAGATTCAAATGAGTTAGGAATAAAAAGATCAAAAACATGATCTTGCAATCGATAAATCATTTGATGATGGACTGTAGCCGCAACTGTGCCTTCAACCATAGAAGCACCTGTGACTTGGATTTGCAACTTGAGGGCATCCAAAAGGAAAGGGTCTATCAAGGGCATATTAAAATTGGGTATAATGGTGATAAACACTGAAACGGAATTCAAAGTGACTTAAGCAGTGCCATGGCATGCTTGTTGATAGTCGGCGAAATGAGAATCGACTAGGGCAACCATAGCAGTGACTGGGAGACCTTTTTGACCATGAAACGTTACAGCAATATGAACAGCTCTAAAATGGATATGAGTGTATCCTTGTTGTAAAGCAATCCTGGGAAAGTCTTTAGGGATGTGCTGTTTGCTTATTGTAATTGCCCTATCTCTTAATCAAAGATGCTATTTGTTTAAGCGTTGTGTGATTCCGTTTTACTCCTTTATTTTGTATCTCTGTGTTTTCTCATCATCCCCCCTCCTATTAGTATCAGAGTTTGTAAGTATGTCCTCTCGTGAGTAGTCGTTCATAGATTTCTGAACCTTAGAGTTCAAGTTGCCAAAGTTGGTTCTTCATGTTTTGATCCTATATAGTATGTTTGGTATTTATCTTTTGATTAGTATGATAAATTTACTCTTAATTAGTATGCTCTGTGTCTACCACACTAGATTTGATGTTTTGATTAGTATGATCTATGACTGCCACTTAGGTGGATATCTCATATCAGAACACTAAACATCAATTCCGTGGATCTCTCACAACAAAAAATATGAAGTAAATTTATGCAGAACACGAAGATAAATCTTCAGAAGTCTGAATTTAATTAGGTGCTTCTAGTAGGGACCTTGAGCATCTGTGGACTATTGAAGGCGTGGTGCCGTGTGAAAGTCCTTTAGCTCGGTGATCTAGAAGGCTATAGTTAAAATAAAGATTTTGAAGTTTACCTCTTTTGATTAAGTGTTTAATGGATTAGTATGAGTTTTGAAGAATTAATTTTGACAATCTGGAATTTCTTTAGAACAGAAGTCCATCTCTCACAAAGCTATGTCTAAATTTCTAAAGCCTCCTGCTTCTCGTTCTCAACTTCTTAAGTCTAATTCGATGTCTGCTTCTTCTAGTCGGTTTGAATTTGATAAAGTTTCCTCTTTACATGAAATTTCTTACCTTCCTGAAAACCAAAAAATCCAAGAAACAGATCTTCTAATGATTAATCCCTACCATGTATTTGGCAAACCCTCTTCTAAAAAATTCACAGCTAATATTAGAAGTTTGCTAGGATCCAAATCCTCCAAACTACCTGTAAGAGAGTTTGTTAAGTCATCCACTTTCTCGGATATCACTGTTCCCTCTGGACATAAGGAACATCTGTTCCCTTTGTACATCCCTAAAGACTTTCCCAGGATTGCTTTATAACAAGGATACACTCATCTCCATTTTGGAGCTGTTCGTATTGCTGTAACGTTTCATGGTCGAAATGGTCTCCCAGTCACTGCTATGGTTGCGCTAGTTGATTCTCGTTTCGCCGACTATCAACAAGCAAGCCTTGGCACTGCTCAAGTCACTTTGAATGCCGGTTCAGTGCTTATCACCATTATACCCAATTTTAATATGCCCTTGATGGACCCTTTCCTTTTGGATGCCCTCATAGGTGCTTCTATGGTTGAAGGCACAGCTGCAGCTACAGTCCATCATCAAATGATTTATCGATTGCAAGATCATGCTTTTGAACTTTCTATTCCTAACTCATTTGAATCTGAAGCTTTGTTTTTGGACGTAACCTCCAACAGTGCGCCTCATGTAACTTCCATCCCGAGACAGCTTTCTCGAGAAGAATTGGCTAAGTTACTCCCAGACAAATGGATCACTGCCTATGAACAACTTCATGCTCAAGAGAATCCAAGTTCTCTTTCTTCTACAAGTGTTGAATATCTTCGCAGGCCTGATAAGACTGTTGAAGTAAAATTTAACATATCCAGTACAATCCCCAGAAACCCAAGTCCTTTTGTTATTCCCATAATGGCTTTTGAAGAAGTTCCTCAGTCACCTGATGATCCTATACTGCAACAGCCATCTATTCCCATTCTTTGGTTCAACAAAGATGGTACTCTATGTTATGAAGGCAAAAGTGTTACTGGTCATATTTGGTATGATATCTGTTCATGTGTTGATTGTCTAAATCGTGAATATGATGATGAGGAAGATGATCGTCCTTCTCGCAGAAAAAATAGCTCTTCTCAAAAGAAGCTTCGTTAGTGTTATGAAGAAAATGACCCTTCTGTTGGTTTACTTGGAGAACCTTCAGGCAAGTTTGACTACTATATGATCTATGGTAGTTTGCTGATACAGCCTTCCCCTAAAATTTCCACATGTTCACCAGCACCATCTCCACTATTACCACCTTATTACCAAAAGGCCCTCAAAGCTCTTGCTAAAGAGAATCTTTCCTCTTTGCCACCACCACAAAGCCAGTCTCCAAATACGTCATCGGAGCCAATCCCTTGCTGTATGTTTGAAGAGACAGGTTTATATTATGATTCTCAGTTTCCAACTCTGGATGAATTTGAAAATATCCACCAAAATACCCGCCATCAGTGGAAAATCAAAAATCCAACAACTGTCACTCCTTCAGGTGAAACCCATCAGGTTTATGCTGCTGAAGCTGCTTTGAATTGGCAAGCAAAAAATGTTATTGCTTAAAATCGTGTTCTTCACAAGATCGCTGCTTCCCAAACTCGCCTAGAAGCCAAAATGGTTTCTTTTGATATAATGGCTGCTGCAATTGCTGATCTAAAGAACAGAATTCAAGTCCTTCATGAGCAACTGCTACACATTGCAACTTCCATCCATGATTTTTCCCAATCCTCAGAGTTGTTTCGACAAAAACAACAAGAGAAGAAGTCATTAGAAATTCAATTAGCCTCTCTCCAGAAGTCTATGCCTCCCATTACTACAGCCGTTCCATCCGTGCTGCTTGACACAACTCTTTGGAAAAAGCCTGATCCACCTATGTTGTTAAATCCATGGACTTATGCACAAAGTTACCATAAAGCCACCCCTACCACTACTTCGTATAACTCCCAGCCTCTGTTACTTACTGATATCAGTTCCCATGACGTTTGGCCAGTGGACCCTGTTCCTGTTCTCGGAAGAATTCTACCTAAAACCCTTCATCGATGGCCAACCCCTGCAACTGAAAGTCTCAGTACTCCATTTCGAAGTCCTCCCCGAAATAAACAAAAAAGCCCCTTTGTTTATTCCAAGCCTAAACTGCATCAGATCCCAGATAAACCACCTGGTCCTTTACGTATTAGCCAACTTTCTTTTCCCTATATATCTTCCCATTCTCCACACTATACCCAATATACCATTGTTGCCTCTACCAAACCTCCCTCTAAAAGTTATTTCTTTCAAATCCTAGAAAACGAATCTTTAAACCACATCTCCTCTTTTCTGAAAAACCTTGCCCTGGACGAGCAACCAGTTACAATCAGTAATGATCCTTTTGCTGTTCCTACAAATGATGAGTTATGTGCTACTTTTGAAAACATTTACTCCGCTCATGCTGTTCCGCCTAATCACTCACAACAAACTGTTACATCTCAGCAATAGCAGACTCTTCCAAATCAACAGCAAAGCCAAACATCAGATCAGGAAACCTTTGAAGATCCTATGGTTGAAGATCCTATAAATGATGTTGAAGAAGTTTCAGTCAAGGATTATGTGTGAATTCCCCATCCTAATCATGAGTATCACCAAGTGTTCACCTTTGAAAACACTCCTCCAGATAAATGGCATGAATTAATGATCTCCTGGAATGCTTGGTTCCATTCAGACAGACAGTTTTATAAGCTTCCAATAGTTCTCCTTTACTTTATTACAAGAATGGAAGGCTGTCTTCGTGCCTGGTATGAAAGTCTTGGTGAATATCGTCAGCTTCAACTTCAGAAGAGCCCATCAGTCGATGCTTTTATTGCCATCATATACCCCCAGTTTCTATGTCATGTTGGCAGAGCTGCAGATATTGCCCGTGAATAATTTGTGCAGATGAAGTGTTGTTCTTTGAAAAAGAAAGATTTGCAGAAGCATTACAACCATATGTCTCAAAGATACTTCCAGATTGGTGGTATTGATGATGATAACATTCGCCAAATTTTTCTGAATTCTTTCCCAGAAACTCTGGTCACTGAAGTAAACAAATTGATGAAGTTCCAAAAGCTCAAGATCCATGATGTCACTATTACCCAAATTTATGATTTTGTCAATGATTCTGTTGACAGTTTGTGCAATCAGAATAAAGTTTTTGACAATATTGAAAAAGATGGAAGGATGTTGAAGGAATCTTGTAACAAAGATAGTTTCCAGATCAAGTGCGCGCATGGATCCTCTTCGTGTGACTTTCAGACAAAGAAGAAACAACATTTCCGACGAAGTTCCTTTTCTAAGAAGAATAGCTCTTTTCCTCTCCAACAATCGTTTCACAAGATCAAGAAGCTCTCTAACCCTTTCCAAAAGAAACGCAAGTGGAAATATGTTAAGCGAAATCCCTTCAGAGGAAAGAAGTCTGATACTTGTTTTATTTGCCAAAAGTCTGGCCATTTTGCAAAAAATTGCCCCAATGCCTCAAAGAAAACTCTGTTTATGGGTTGTCTTCAAAAGATTGATCTTAGCATTGATGATTCAGATCTTGAATCTGTTTTATCCCTTGAAGATGAGGCAACAGCTCAAACCATCATGTCCGTGTCCTATACTGACTCAGAAGAAGAAAGTGAAATTTCAATTGATGATGACACAGATGACGATGAAGAAGCTCCCTTGCTTCTTTAAAGTTTTGAGCAGATCAATCCGATTGAACCCACAATTCCTTCTCCCAATGCCAAAGTGAAGCTAATTGTCGAACCTTATGGTAACCCAATCCCTTTGCTCGCTTATTTTGACACTGGTGCACAAAGAACACTACTGAAGACCCATTTACTCCCTCCGAGTCATTGGACCCCATGTTCTGTTCTCTTCAGAGCTACCAATGGTAACATTTTTACCGCAAAGAAACGTAGTAAAATGATTCCTTTCTATCTTTTCCCTGGCTTTTCAATCAAACACCAAGTATTTGGTACTGAAGTTATAGATCGTGATTTGTTCCTTGGTTTTGATGTCATTGGCCAATTAAATGAAATCCGTTGGTCTTTTGAAGGCTTACGGTTCAAGAAGAATTTTCTTCCTTGGATGCCATCGCAGCAGGTTTTCTCCGTCAATCCTACTTTGCTTCCCGATCCTGTTGATGAAGAATATTTGGCTGCCCAGATATCTTCGCTATCACCTACACTTGCTGAACGGAAGAAAAAATTAATTGCCCATTCCTGTGCTGAATCCTACACATAATTCATATCCAAATGCAAAACTCCTTTATGGAAGAACCCGCAAGCTCCCTTTTAAGAAAAATGAGGATGTCAATCCTACTCGTGCCACTCATTCTGGCATGAACCTTGACCATTTGGCATTAGCACTCAAGGAAATTCATACGCGCCAACATCAAGGCTTGATAGAAGAAACTACATCTCCCTGGGCATGTGAAGCATTTTATGTGAGGATGTCAATCCTGCTCGTGCCACTCATTCTGGCATGAACCCTGAGCATTTGGCATTAGCACTCAAGGAAATTCATACCGTCCAACAGCAAGGCTTGATAGAAGAAACTTCCTCTCCCTGGGCATGTGAAGCATTTTATTTTAACAAGAGATCTGAACAAGTTAGAGGAAAACTTAGATTGGTAATCAATTACCAACCTCTCAACCATTTTCTGGCCAGTGATAAGTTCCCTTGCCACAAAAACACTCCATATTTAGTCAACTCTCTAATGGAAAGATTTTCTCCAAGTTTGACCTTAAAGCTCGTTTCTGGCAAATCGGTATCAAACCTGAAGATAGAGAAAAAATAGCATTATGCATTCCTGATCACCATTTCCAGTGTACAGAAATGCCCTTTGGCCTAAAAAATGCCCCAGCTGTTTTCCAAAAGGCTATGGTCAGAATCTTTGAACCTTTGTTGCCACATGCGTTGATCTATATTGATGATATCCTTCTTTTCTCCAAAGATGAAGAGTCTCACATCTAGTTACTCCAACAGTTCACCAAACTTGTTTTAGATTATGGTGTTATGTTATCTGAGAAAAAGATGGTTATCGGTACGAATGATATTGAATTTCTTGGAATGAGAATTTTTGATGAAAAATTCCAGTTACAACCCCATATCTCTAGAGATCTTGTGAAATTCCCTGATAGATTGACCTCTGTGCTCTAGGTCCAACAATTTCTTGGACTTGTAAACTATATGGCAAATTTCATTCCAAAAGTTGCTCGGTTTACTTCCCCTCTGTATGCATTGCTCAAGAAGAACCCACCTGCATGGTCTACCACCGAGACTCAACGTGTTCAGAACCTCAAGAAACTAACTCAGAGTCTTCCTCTTTTACAGATCCCTTCTGGTAGAAAATGCATTCTTCAGACAGATGCAAGTAATGATTTTTGGGCTCTAATACTCCTTGAAGAAATTGATAAAAGAAGAAATGTTTGTGGATGCAAAAGCGGAAAGTTTAAGACATGAGAACTTCATTACCACTCTACGTTCAAAGAAATTATGGCAGTTAAACGTTGTATTGAGAAGTTCCAGTTTCATCTTATTGGCCATCATTTTCTTATTGAAATGGATATGAAAGCTTTTCCCAGAATGATCAATTTTAACAAGAAGATGATTCCAAACTCCCAGTTACTCAGATGGTCTCAATGGTTTGCTCAGTGGTCATTTACTGTTGTGCATATCAAAGGAAAAAATAATGTGATTGCTGATTTCTTTTCTAGACCTCCTCATCCTCCATCCCACATCGGTAGTGTGATCCCACATGTTTCACCCCTTAAACTTTATAACCAAACCCATGATATTCCTCAAACCATTCTCTCCATGTGTCCCCTCACATACCTTGGCGTTACCAACATTTTTCCTACCCATCAAAGCAAGTACGCCCGAAACAGAATGAATTCTAACCAAGCCTTTTCATCCACTTGAGTTCCTGTCATTTCTTCAGACCCTCATCCTTTCAATGGTAAGCCTATCTTTGAAATCTGTTATATTCTTCATACTGATGTTAATGAAAAATTGGAAGTCATACCATTGCTCAGCGAAATAAACAGATGATCTATGAGTACCTTGCTCTTACCATTCAAAAGTTTGGTATCATGTTCCGTGGACTAAAAATGCACCCTGATTACCCATATTGTTATCTCCTCCACATTCACAGACCCTCTCTTGTTCACAAACAAACCTTAGTATTGCTTTGGTATCTCACCACGGTTTATACTATCCATTTCATCTTCGATGCCCCTATTCTCTTAGCCTACCTCCGAATGGCAGAACCTGATATCGTCTACAGCAGTGGAAGCTACGATATTGGTCACCTTGGATCTAGAAATCTTATCAAGTTCCTACTTTGGTTAAAACAAATTGATAAATGGAAAACCGAGCTCCACACTCACCACCATCGCTATGTTCTGATCACTTTTCATGGTCCTCAACGCCGTACTATATGTCTCCCAGATCCAGATCCCCCTACAGCAGTAATCCAATAGTGGTATTCATATAATCTTGCAGAAGTCGCTCGTGAACCATATAATTTAGATTATATCTATTTTCTAAATTATATCTGTCATATGAATAATGTTGATGTCACCTAGATCCCTGAACAGATCAAGTATGGTCGTGATCCTTGGTACAACCTTGATGATCGTATTAGCAATGAACTTGTCAACTATTTATTCAATTATGCCGAAGACCATTTTTGGCATAATGGTTCTTAGAGTTTTGACACTGACATGTTCGTTGGCCAAGACAGCAGTGATGATGATCTTGTTCACAACGATCACTATGACAACCACTGGAATCCTGATTCTGGCAATGAAACTGATTAAGTGTTTGAGTCAACTCAGAAGTTACTATTTTGTCGGCATAAAGCTCTCTCCGAGTTAACTCAAAGATTCCTCCAGCTGTGTGATGTAATATAAAGTAAAAGTTATGTGTATTATTTTGAGTCCTTTTCTTTCTTTTGCTTTATGTCAGTTTCAGCTTTGTATAAAGTAAAGTAGATTCCTTTTAGCTTTTTGCTTTAGTTTGCTTTCGGCGGTGTAGGCTGTATTATTTGCTTTAGTGTTCAACTTTTGTAAAAGTTTGTCGGCCACCTATTTAGGCCATTGCTTTTCCTCTCATATATATATGGAGTTTAGTTGTATTTGTAAGGCATCGAGAGTTCAGAGTTGTAGTAAGGTTGATAAGTTGTTTTCTTATTGTAATTGCCCTATCTCATAATCAAATATGCTATTTTTTTAAGCATTGTGTGATTCCGTTTTACTCCTTTATTTTATCTCTGTGTTTCTCATCATCCCCCCTATCACCCATGATCGGTCATGAACCATTTTGGAACTCCTCTGGAGGACCATGATCGATCATGGCCTTCCATGATCGATCATGGAAGTTACAGCAGCAGTAATGACTTTCTGAGCTCAAAACGGACCTCGAAATGGCTGAATCTCGATCGGCCCACACAAAAACTGTAGAGGGAAAAGAAATGAAGATGTGTCCACAAACAGAGAGTCATTTGGACATCGGATGAAGGAGTTATGACCTCTCAAAGTTGGCTAAAAATCGACGAATGACGAAAGGTCGAAACACGCGATTATCGCCTCGATTTTAATCCGAACCACTTGAATAACGTAACGATTGCTCTCTCAAACTTAATATGTCTAATATGACATGCTAGAAGTATTGGGTCAAGTACGAAGGGCTCAGAACTCGATGCTCGCGCTCTAACAAAAATTAAGCCTTAAGAGAATGCTAATGCGGAAGACAGAAGATGGGGTATCACAGAGGAGGTGAGATCGTGGTCGGAGCTTGGTCGGTTGATTTTAGAGAAGGACAGCGTGTTGTTTGATTTTAGAGAGAGAGAGAGAAGAGAGAAGAAATGGGGACTGAAGATATATATATATATATATAGAGAGAGAGAGAGAATGATTGCTTTTAACATTAACTTAAATTAATTAGGGGTATATTTGTCCATCAAATTTATCATTTTTCTTAAAATAAATTAATATTACAAAAAGTATCCTTATTATAAAACCAAATTATGAAATTAGTACTACTTCTCTTAGAGTTATAAAACATTACAGAACGAGGCCCTATAACCCATTTTATCTATTTTTTGTTATAATTAGTATAACAATTAAATCTTAATTCCAATGATTGAAATTTTAATAACTACTTGATAATAACTTGAGATAACAAAATCAGAAAGTAAGCTTGAGAGTGAGGAAGGTACCCACTCGGATAGACTTGGGAGTAATCCCAAATTTGAGTCTAACTAGTGGAGGTTTGGGGTAAGTTTCGTTGCTTATAATTAAATGGAGAGAGTTAATTAGACTTCCTTTATATGAAAAAATGAATAGCCCAGAGATGCCAAAGTGTAAGTAGTAAAATTTATATGAAAAAATGTAAATTAAGTGTTAATATTCTTCTATTATATTCTCTATTTACTAGGCTGAATAGTATTTTCTTTTATATAAGCAGTAAAATTTATAAAATTCGTGTTTCCAGCTGAGAGGAAAAAGGGGAAAGAGACAAGACTTGAATATGTTATTATTGACAAAAAATATTTTATATTATTGTGCCACAATTAGATCTTAATTAATAATTTTTTGAAATTTAAAAAGCCAAATAAAATTCTTAATTTGAACCTAATTAAAAACTATTTAAACGACTTCTTTTACGTGGAGATAATTCTATGATATTTAAAAATATATATTAATTTCACGATTATTTATTAACTATATAGCCTGCCATGAAGATGAGTTAGGCTTATATAAATACCACCTTATATCCAATACACAATTAACAAAGTTGATTATGTCAATTTTGTTATTATAAAAAATATTTATGCAATTTAGAATTATTGTTGAAGTACATGAATCTAATAATTCATTGCAATTTGTAAACTTCTTTTAAAAAAACATTTTGTATATTCGTCAAATCTCTTTTTTTACACTACTTTTGAAAAAGAATAACTTTTACTATCTTTTATTACTCGCAGGGGGTTTGGAGTTGGTTTCATGTAACATGTTATAGTTAACAGTACTTTTCGTTAGGGTGTTAAGGCCAATTCAAAAACCGACCGAACGGAGCGAACTGATCCCTAAAGTCCAGAATAAAAAAAGCTAGAAACCAAAAACAATAAAACCAAACCAAAACCAAAAAGTTTGGTTTGGGTTTGGAGCAAGGTAGTTCAAAGCCGAACTAAACCAAACATAACCGAATTATGCATAAGAAAAAAAATGTTAATATATACTCTAAGCGCACAAGTTAATTATACTATAATACAAAAAAGATGGAATTTTATAAGAATATGTTTCTTATTAATTGAATATTGTGATAATCTTAAAAAAAAAAAAAGTCATTAACGCATGCTCTTATTATCGAACTAACTACATGCTAAATTTTTTTTAGCACATACATGATGGCAAGATCATTCATCATTTTATTTAATGTGTTTTATTCTTGTAAATGTACAAAATAAAATGGTAACTAAATAGAAAACATGGTCTATATGTTCCTTATTTCTAAAAAATTATGACTTTAATTTGAATATGAATCATTCTTATGTTACTATTAGTATTACATTGTCATGTTAAATTGATTTAGAAGGAAAAAAATAAACATATGTCAAAATCGAATAAAACTAAATCGAAACCGAATCGAAAAGTTTGATTCAAGTTTGGGTTTCAAAGATTTAGAAAAACCGAACCGAACCGAAATTGAATTTTTACATTTGGTTTGAGTTTAGGGTACCTTAGTTTCTACCCTGACCGAAACCGAAAACATCCCTACTTTTCATATCATTTTTAACACTACTTTTTTTGTTCTCCCCTTCTCTAGCTATTTCCATCTTTACTGCCATATCCATGGCCAAGGGCTCAATATCTGACCTAAATAACAAACCTCTTGTAAACGAAAACAAAAAATGGGGAGTGAATTTGTTCGTCAACAACAAGTTTTAGAGTGGAATGGAGTGGATCATCTGTAGCGTCTAATAAGTCCCATTCACGATTCTGTTAGAGTGATGTACTAAAAGTCATAATTTTTTTGTTGGTTTGGAGATGTTATAAACTCGGTTTTTCTATTTTAATAAGAATCTTTATGGGCAATAGTTGTATTATATTATTTATTTAAATATTTTGCATGTGTGTCTTTTATTCCATATGGTATATGATTTGGTGTGTAGAGTATAGCTTACACACAGAAGATCATATCATCGGTTCTTGTGAAATATAAGTTTAATGATTCACAATCTTAGATGAAATTGGACACCCATCGGTAGGATTGTAGCACAAGTTTTAGTAGTTTATCTTAACTACAAGAAACGGTATAGTTTTAACTCATTGTGCTAGTACACTTTATGTGTATTGAATAGGACTAGTTTGGGTTAATTATTTTTATACTCACTATATAAAATAATTTAAAATTCCATGGTTATTATGATTACTTATACTCTTAATCTTGAAATAATTAATAGACATATATATGTATTGTTTGTTGTTTTGACTCATTAAGAGTGAGATTCATTTATGGATCAATAATCTTCATGAATTGGATGAGGACACTATATGTATGATGAATATTAATTATTGACGGAATCCACGTCCCGGTATAGGGATTGATGATAACCACTTGAGAAGCTTATAAGTTTTGATCATGTCAAACCCTGCAGGTGGATTATGTTAATCCGACATGTCAAATAAGTTAAGTGGTAAGCTCAAAGATTAAGAAGTAATTTAAATATAATTATCCATAATTTAATTTAAATGACAGTTATCTATAATCTTAACATGGGGAGAATAATAAGTATTTAATAATAAGGAGCTCGAAATATAATTTTGAGATAAGGACGGGAGTGCAATTATAATTTTTTAGTGGTATGAATTATAATTTATGAAATGAACTAATTCATAGTGGAATTAGGATTCCAACTTTCCATAGGAAGCCCAAACACTTATTTCTCCTTAAGGTCCCTATCGTAACCTTATATATACGCCGGCCTTGTCTCTTCTCATTATAACAATAATTTTCATGAGTTAGGGTTTGTTCTATTGAGATAGGAGAAAATCTTGGTGATACCGTAGCCCACATTCGGTGCAAGATTTGATGGTGGAAGGAATACGATAAAAGATCTTTAGGTTTTTGGTACTGCAGTAGTAAATCAATTGTAACTTTTGATCGCATCGTTGGATCGGGCTGATTTTTGGATATGTCGTTCGGAACACAAGGTTATTATTATTGCGCAAAAAATTAGGATGATCAAAAGTCGTTTCGATAACGAAAACGATCAATTTTCATAGTCCAGCGAGAATTGAAAAATCTGACCAGATCGCAATCTGATGCTTTCAAACCCTAGTCTCCTCGTATGGATCCTCTACATGATCCACAAAGGTGAAATCCTTTTATATTTATAGGATTTTAGTAAAGTATTTTATTCAATCTATATACAATATCAAACGATCATGTATTTATGTCTCCATCATATTAAAATTTTGAAAATATAAAAAAAAATTATGCAGTCTAGAATTATTGTTGAAGTGCACGAATCTAATAAATCATATTCATGATTCATTGCAATTTGCAAAGTTTTTTGAAAAATCCCCTTCTGTATATTCATTGAATCTTTTTCCTTTTTTTTTTTCTTTTTTTTTAATCCTTTTTGCTAGTTCTACAACAAGGCATAGCAAATAAATAAATGAGTTATGAAAAGAGTTGGTAGTTGCATGAACGAAATTCCTGTAAAAAGAATATTTGAATTGGAAGGTGTGAGAATCCGCAATGCGACCCCTGGGTCCCAACCTTGAATTGGGGGTCTGAAACACTGGAAGAAAATCCATTGATTCATTCGCTTCTATACAGTGAAAATTCTATGTTCCTCTATCCTATTATAGATGTAGGAGGGTTCATTCTGAGTCACCAATATGTTTTGTGATAAAAAAAAGGTTTAAAGGGAAACGCTATAGATAAACCTTTTTCCTTACACATTTATGCAAAACCAGGATTCTATGGGGGTTCGGGAACTATATTTTGGATTAGGAAGACGTTAAGCACCCATCGTCCCTGTTGGTCTGTAGTGGTTTTATATGTTTATTTCATGTTGAAAAACCTAGATTCTTTTACTGATATTCTACTACTTTTTGGAAATATCTAATGAAAACCTGATTTTTGGGGGGAGAAATAGGGAAAGGGATGAAAACCTTGTATTACGTGATTAGATATTTGGTATTGTTAAAGTCTTATTACTAGCGACAAAAGTTTATCTTATCAGTTTAAAATGGAAAATTCTTTCAATCCATTTTTAATTATACTCAACTAAAACAAATTGATTTGACCTAATTATATTGACTAAAAAAGGAATGTGAACATTATGCTTACTGCTAAAGATTATAAGTTTGTACTCACTGAGGCTTATCCATCAAAGCCTGGTGAGGGGGTGACAGTTAAGGAAACCTAGGCTTATCAAAGGTGGAAAAAGGTTGATGGCATAGCGTGGTTTTAAATTCTGGCATCTTCATCAAATGTGTTGTAATATCAGCATGAGTCTTTTGCGACCGCCTATGACATAATGCTGAACCTCAAAGGTATGTTTGGGGATCAGGATTGTGTCGCAAGGAAGGCTGAGATGAAAGATCTCATTAACACAACTATAACTCAAGGAACCCAAGTTAGGGATGAAAATTAGTTTTGTCAAAATCTCTAATTTCATGACTTTCAATCAACGACTTTTTTGAGGGGATTCGGACCCACATCTTTTTATGTTTTTCGATGTCCTTATTTCTCCCTCGTTTAGGGAGATATTTTCCTGCCTTTTTTGTTTTTGGCCAGGAGCTTCTTTTCCCATTTGGTGTAATCCTGCCTTGCACACCTAAAACGAGCCCTTGAGCCAATTTCGCCTAGCTATCATTCTTGGTGTGGCTCTTCCTGCCACTCTATACTTCTCTGTTTCTCTCACTCGATGTGGGCATTCATGTGGGATATTCACTTTTCTACTCTTTCATTTTTTTTATTCCTGTCTTATTCTCATACTTGATTATCTTTTTTGCTAGTTCTCCAGCCTTTTCAGAGATCAGAGATCCCTTATCTGGTCGATCGTTCTCATGATAGAAGATATAGCTTAAAATTATGTATCTTATGTTATCATGTAAGTGCGTGTTTGGCACATAAGTCAAGAAAACACACATTGGAAGTCCCGTTACAGGAAAAATAGGAGAAAAAGGCCAAAAATCTGAGGGAGGGGACATTTGTCGCACGACAATTCGAGGAAGTGCTTGTATGTTGTGCGATAAACAGCCATATTATTTATTCCCTTTGTGACCTCATTTCAACTCATTATACACTTTCTTTCTCTCTAGGCATAGGAGCTCTACTATTTTAGGATTTTTTTCGCTTTTCTTTCTCCATTTTCACGCTTTCTCATGGATCCTGCTTAGGGAGGCTAGCCCAATAGGCTAGAGGGTGACCAGGACGAGGTCACATTTACCGATGCTCAGGACGTTTTTCAATGTAGCCCTCGCCATAATGACTGGGAGGGTCTCGAGTGGTACTTATAGTGACGACAACGTGGACCATGGTTGCAGTGTGGTCCACTGAGATTGTACCAGGTCTGTGCCGGTTCTGGAAGTTCCTTGGCTTCTCGTAGAGCTAGTCTCACATGAGATTGCTCATCGATCATGGTTATGATTTCGAATCGATCATGTCTAGCTTTATTATAAGTTTAATGCATATATAAATTGTTTATGCTTGTGTCGGTGTATATTTGTTTAAATATAATGCATGGTGTGACTGTGCTACTTTGTTGATTCCTTATCCCTGATTAGGTACTTCCTACATGTTTAAATGGAGAAACAAATGTACAGAACTTAAATATTTACACAAAAGTACCCTTAGATTTTGGAAATTACATAATTTTATCATCTTATTACTAAAACTCGCCTAATTACACAAAAATACCCTCAATTTTTTGAAATTACATACTCTCTTATTACTATAACTCACATAATGCACATAAAAGTACCCTCACATTCTAAAAATTGCATAATTTTTACTTTCTTATCACCATAACTCACATAATTTGCACAGAATTACCCTCAGGTTTTCAAAATTATATAATTTTACCCAATTATCACTATAACTCACATAATTACACAAAAATATCCATAATTTTTAAAAATTACATAATTTTACCCTCTTCTTTATAAAACTCACATACTTACACAAAAGTTCCCTCAGTTTTTAAAAATTATATAGTTTTACCCTCTTATATATATAATTTACATAATTACACAAAAATAAGCTTAGGTTTTGCAAATTATAGGTTTTGAAAATTACATAATTTTACCCTATTATCATTATAACTCACATAATTACACCAAAATACCCCTAAGTTTTAAAAATTACAAAATTTAACCCTCTTATTACTAGAACTCACATAATTATACAAAAATATCCTCAGGTTTTAAAAATTACATAATTTTACCCTCCTATCTATATAACAGTTATATTTACATAAAAGTACCCTTATGTTTTGGAAATTACATAATTTTACTCTCTTATTTATATAACTCATATAATTACACAAAAATACCCTTAGGTTTTAAAAATTACATATAATTTTACCCTCTTATCACTATAATTCACATAATTACAAAAAATACCCTCAAGTTTTGAAAATTACATAATTTTACCCTATTTAATATATACATGTCTTATATATGCAGTGGCATGGCCGAGGATTGGTTATTTTCTCAATGCCTTTCTGGAACAGGTGTTGAGGGTGATAGTTTTAGTGACGGCCCTAGCCCCTCACTGGTGGGATACCACTCATACCCTTTAGAGGTGTCTCCATTCAGATTGATGTTCCCTTACGCCTTACCCTTAAGGGTATCCTTGGTTCAATGGGGTGGATCTTAGAGAGACGCAACCCGGGAAATAGCATTCTATTTTAGATCACATTTAGCGATGGAGAGGATTAGGATGACAGCTGCCAGAGGCATACGACTAGGCATGAGACGCGAAAGTATGCTTGGATTCTACTTTTATTGATGTGCCATGAACTGTTCGAGGCGTGTGCTAGGGATACAACTTATCTTTGGTGGCTGCTGTACCTCATGGATTTTAGTGCCATGTTAGACTACAACTCGGGTGGTCTTATTTTGGCATTCATTATGATCAGATGGATCAGGTTTCTTGTCACATGGCCTTAAATCTCAAAGGCTTTTCTTTGCATTAAGAGGTATAAAGCTTTATCTTAATTAATAACTATCTTAGTTCTAATTCTTATAGATACATAAATGTGTTGATATTATTTTGTTTCCATTTTTCAGATTTGCTTTGTAGCTTACACCTGGTAGAGACTTGCCAAGGTGGATCTTCTGGTGGAGAATGAGGATTAGTTCCCGCTCATCTGCTAATTCATTATGGGGAACTATCGGGCTCCAAGTGCGAGAGACCGATATTGTAGCTGTGATCGGTTTGCTGGAGGAGCATGTAAGTTCCGTACTCTTTTTTTTCATATGTTTATGCCTTTTTGCTTGGTATATCATTATTACTGATGAATGATGTGTAAAGTCTAAGTTTATATTGGCTTTATTACTTCGACAAAAACTCATTTACTTGTAAGTTGTTTGAATCATTCAAGATTAAATTTGAAGAATTACAAGCAAGCTAAATTACTGAAGTGATGCATTAAAAGATTATTTCGAGACATATACAGTGAGCATTCACATTTGAACTTAATTTACCAGGTGGTGTTTTTACAAAAATCTTTTGGATCGAATTATAATTTTACTATTTTTGTTTGTGTTTTTACCGCTTCTACGATGTTTCGGTGAACCGAATTTTTGAAAACACTCTTGAATTATGTTCCTAATATGTTCCTATAGTTGCCCTGAAAATTTGGGTTGAATTGGAGCTCAAATGGATACGAGGAAAAACAAAAAGAAATAGAAAAATTAATTTAAAAAGAAAAGAGATTAATTATAAATTAAATAAATCAATAATTTGGAAAAAGTCAAAAGTTCCCATTTAAAGACAAACCCACGTGACCTTTGTTTTAATGTGAGGTTGCTTATTTTTTGGGGGCCAATGGTTTTATTAAATCATGTCTCCTTTTTAAAATATGTGGCTTATGTGAATTGACGAGATAGGCGGACCGGTACACTTGTTAGTGTTGGACCAGTTATTAATTTTTGGACCGGTTCGGTTTTTAATACTGAGTAGCGTATTTTTATTGCAAAAATTTTTATTTTAATTTTTTTTAACCATTTCCTAAAGGGAGTTGGTTTATATATTTTTATATAAAAAGACCCATATGGCAAGGGATTTTTACACATGTTTTGAGAGAGTTTTTTTTAAACCTTAGAGAGAGATTAAAACGTCAAAATATTAAACCACCTTAGGGCCTTTAATTCATGCTAAAGTAAGCGTTCTTTCTTTAAAGAACAAGTTGTGAACCTGTTCGTGCGATTCTGATAGGAGGACTATACGTGCAGAAGGTGGAGACTTTTGCAGGCGACTTGTACGATTTAATTTTTGTAAGTTTGACAATTTGAGATGAATCGAGTCCATAAACTTTTGTGCATATAGTGGATTGTTAAGGATTAGTCCTGCACTGCACAGATACCTCGTTAATTCTGGTGTTTGCTTATTTATTTAATTATGTTATTAATTGCTGCATAGTAGAATAGTTTAAATAGGCTTTACAGAATAAAAATCCATAGACTTTTAAGGTTTACGTATTGATTCGATTAAAATTTATTTTTAAGAATCCAATCGCTAAATAACAAACCTAGGGTTAATTTATTTCAGCACATGCTAGCCCATTAGCCTTTTTCATGATGTTCCTCTTTACAGCTTAAGTGGGCCCCCTGATGTGATCTTCGCCTCCAATTTGGCTATGCCCGTGCTTTGGCTACTTCTAGGATCCGTCGGTTGATTTGAGATAAGTACGATCCTCTATTCTACTTGGGTGAATGGGTGGTTCGCTAGCATACTCCCATTGTGTGGCCCTAGGTTCCGGTTCACCCTCTTATTCTGATAAGGGAGATGGGTGAAATTAATTATGTAGAGATTTTGGCACTGGTAGATGGTGTGGACTTGTGAGAACCTGCGTTTTCGATGCCAAATCCCATGGCGGCGATTCCTCCGGTGTTTCGATTAATTTCAAAAAATAAGTTTTATTCTTCTTATTTTTAGAAAATATGTTGATTTAAAGGAAAATTTAGAGTCGCCAATTTGTTTTACTAAACAAACAAAAGTCTGGGTAAAAGAGAAGCATTTATGAATTAAATGTTCTCTAAAACACAATTATTGCGAAACCAGATAATTTAAAGGTTCAGGGATTAAGTTACGAATCGGGAAGCTGTTATGCACCCGATTCGCCCTTTCGGTCTCTAAATAGAATAGGCATGTAGTTATAATCAATTATTCGCATGTTTACTGATATTATTGCACATCAGCCCATAATTTTGAGAAAACCGGGATTTTAAGGTAGGGATTGAAGACGTATGCTTCGTATTTCACCCTGACGATTTTTGAAATTAGTGTGTGTGTGTGTGTGATTGTGGTTTAAAATGATTTTTGATAAAGATAGATAACAAAAAGGTGTTTTTAACAAAATTCAGGACTTTTTGGAAGCTAATTATATTTGGAATTGAATATCCGGTAATCCTCGAGATTTGTTCGTAAAATGATTTATCATAATTTAATTATTTAAATTGGCATTTGATGAATCCAAACCTCTCATATTGGATATTTAGGTAAGTACCACAATTTATATATTAAACCGAGTACAAACACTAATTAATTCTTCAATGGATTGAGACTGATAAACCAGTAATTAACTGATAGAAATTTATATAAAAAAATGGTTTAAACTCATTCCACACCTTTGGTTTTGAAAATAAAGCATAAATATAAAATTTGGATTGATTTGGATACAAACCGGATACAAATATTAATTAATTACTTAACATATTGAGACTGATAAGTCAATAATTAACTGATAAAAATTTATGTCTAAAAAATAATTTTAGCTCATTCCACACCTTTCGTTTTGAAAATAAAGCTTAAATATAAAATTTGGACTGATTTGGAGACAAACAGTAATGTCTACGAGCGATTAATTGAAAATAACACTGATAAAAAATACATTCAGATCAAGACGAAAATTACCTGAGAGCTTCAAAAATGAAAGTAGAGAATTTTAGAACACCTTTCCTGAAGTTGTAGCCTTGTTTGATGTCTCAAAAGTGGGGAAATAGGGGGTTTTCATAACTGGAGGAGAGAGAAAAGAGGCACCTATCTTGTGGATAGATGGGCATTTGTCTACACGACAAACCCTAATTTTCCCAGCCAATTTTGGCGATTTTGGCCAAACGGTGTATCGAATTGATCTGATTATTTAGTATGTTGTTTCCCATGATAAAATACAACTACTGACCAAATTTGGGCTAATTTAGACTTCGGAAAGGCCTCCATTTAATTAACCAAAGAGAACTCCCGATTTTATGAATTACCGGAGATCTGGCCGTCAAAACGAGCTAATTTTTGAATATGTTTCTCCTCATAGTATAGTGTAGTATCCCTAAAAAATTCAGGAATATTAGAGGTTTAGAAGTCCACCAAACGAAAAAAACTTGAAGCATCTGTCCATAAGACAAATGCGGCATTTGTCTTATGGACAGATGGTATCCACCTAAGGCGGGTTTTGTGATTTTGGACCAATAAGATATCGGATAAATATGAGTTTTTGATATGTCTCTCCCCATAATACACCTTACATCCTGACCAAATTTGAGCTCATTTGGACCTTGGGAAGGTCTTCGTTTAATTACCTGAAGCAAACTCCCGATTTTCTGAATTCATGGAGATTCGGCCATCAAAATGATCGTATTTTTGAGTATGATTCTCCTTGTGGCACGACCTAATAACCTTAAAAATTGGAGGATGATTAGGAATTAGGAGCTATCACTTTCATTTTCTTAGGAGATTTGACGGTTCCCAGTTTTGGCATTCTCTGGTAATTCTCGTGACTCCCTGTCTGAGTGCTCCTTTAGACTCGTTCTTCGACCAATGTCACATGTAAAGCATATGCATGCATCTATGAATTCTTGTGCATGTATGCGTGTTCATTTGCTTAGAGTTTGGGATTCTTGTGAGGGTGGAAAAATGAGGTGTTCACAGACCCTCTCGGCCTAGGTTCTTTGTAAAGCAAAGAAACTAGGACGACAATGAGAACACATCATTTTGCAGCACTCGCATGAATCCCATATACTATTTTAAAAATGATGCCGTGCAACTGATGTCGTGTTATGCTGTTTATCTCTGTTGGGGTTGATGGGTGATTTCGAGACTGGTCAAGTCACACCCTGTGCTTTGTTGTGATGTGCTAAAATGTTGTACTCGTCTTGACAAGGACGACTTTATTAGCAATTCTGATTTGGTTATTGAACTGATGTACTCCCACAGACAGGGACGGTTCTTGTCAATGATTTTGATTCGGTGTTGAGCTGATGTACTTCCACTGGCTGGAACGGTTCTGTCAACGATTTATAATTCTTTGTTAAGATGATATATATTCACTGGTTAGAATAGTTCAGTCAACGATCTGCTATTTTGTTAAATTGATGTACTCCCACAGGCAGGGACAGTTCCGTTAACAAATCCAATTATGTGTTGAACTGGTGTACTTCCACTGGCTGGAATGGTTCCATCAATAATTTTGCTATCTTGTTAAATTGATGTACTCCCACAGGAAGGGATGGTTTTGTTAACAAATTTGATTCGGTGTTGAACTGATGTACTTCCACTGGCTGGAATGGTTCCGTCAACAAGTTTGCCATCTTGTTAAACTGATGTACTTTCATAGGTAGGGTCGGTTCTGTTAATAAATCTGATTCGATGTTGAACTGATGTACTTCCATTGGCTGGAATGGTTCCGTCAATAATTTTGATATCTTGTTAAAATGATGTACTCCCACAGGCAGGGACGGTTCCGCTAATAAATTTGATTCCGTGTTGAACTAATGTACTTCTACTGACTGGAATAGTTTCGTTAATAATTTTTAATTCAATGTTGAGCTGATGTACTTCTACTGGATGGAATGGTTTTGTCAACAATTTTTAATTCGATGTTGAACTGATGTACATCCACTGGCTGGAATAGTTCCGTCAATAATTTTTAATTCGATGTTGAGCTGATGTACTTCCACTGGCTGGAATGGTACTGTCAATAATACCGATTCTTATGTTGTAACTTGAAGAGGGTGATGGGCGATGATCTGCTGGGGAAATGGCTTTGGTTTGGGGATCTGGATATGATGATTGATGGTTCGCTGGAGACATTTTTTTTGGTCTGCTGAGGAAATGAGAATTCCTACTTGTTAGGACAAAGGCTAGGGGTTGATGATCTGCTGGGGGATGAAAGTTTCTGAGAAGACATAGAGAGATAGAGATAGAAAGTTCTGGTGTGATTTATCTTTTCTGGAGAAGCAAGAACTTTTGGTTGGCTTCTCTTTTGCTTGAGAAAAGATTGAGTTAAGTTCTCTCAATTCTCGAACCTCGTGCATAATTTTTGGACTTTACTACTTGCTTTGCTTCATGGCATTTTTCTCGTGTCACCAAAGTGTGATTCTGCTTATTATTTTTTGACTTCGTGAGAGAAATTTTTTTGTGCCTGCATCATTTTCTGTTTTTCGATGCCCTTATTCCTCTTTGCTTGTTTGAAAGATTTTTGTTGCAACTTATTTATTCTTTTTTTAATGGTCAGCATCCTTCCTCACCCAAGAGGTAGCCCTGAGCCTTTTGGCCTAACTGTCACTCTTGGTGTGGCTCTCGCTGCCATATTTTGCCTTTTATATTTTTCAATACTCTTTTCTTTTGGCACTGTGGGATTTATCCTCTTTTCTACTCTTTCAATTTTTTCTTGTACCCACTTTGTTCCTTCTTACTTTGTCAGGTTTTCTGAGCATCATCGTCCTTGTGTTTTGTGAATGTTTGCTTTGAAAGTTCGCATTTGACATCGTTGTACCGTGTTTATGATTTCCAGTTCGAGAACTTTTGGGAGCATATCTTGAAGTCTTCTTGGGAGAGAAGAAGCTAGGGCAAAAGCTCTTTTGAGGGGCTTGTTCCCTATATATCAGTTGCAAGATTTTCTCATTCCAATCTTTCTCTTTTTAACTTTCTCTTATATCTCCTCAAAGGGGATTTTTTGGTTTGCGGAGAAGGTCTAGGATTTTCCTGTAGAAAGGACTTGGAATTTTTCCTGTAAAAAGGTTTTGGATTCATGCCTATAAAAAGGGCTTGGAATTTGTCTGTAGAAAGGGTTTTGGTTTTTGCCTGTAGAAAGGGCTTAGGTTTACTTGTGGAAAAGGCTTTTGGATTTGTGCCTATAAAAAGGGCTTCTATTTTGTCTTATCGTGCCTCTGTAGAGGGCTTAGGTTTGCTTGTAGAAAGGGCTTGGATTGGTGCCTGTAAAAAGGGCTTTCGCTTGCATATAAAAAGGGATTGGGATTTTCCTGTAAAAAGGGCTTTGGTCCATGCATCATCTCATCGTGCCTCCGCACAGGGCTTATCATCTCAATGTGCCTCCACAGAGGGCTTATCTTATCAATGTGCCTCCGCAGAGGGCTTCTCAACTCATCATACTTCCGTAGAGGGCTTATCTTATCAATGTGCCTCCGCAGAGGTCTTCTAAACTCATCGTGCCTTCGCATATGGCTTATCTTCACATCATACCTCCGCAGAGGGCTTATAAAGTACTCGACTCTCTGGGAGGATTCGTGACGTGGTTCGACTCTCTAAAAGGACATATGATCGTGTTATGCCTCTCTCGGAGGACTTGTGATTGTGTGTGCCTTTTTGGGAGGGCTTGTGAAATTACTTTCCTCTCTAGGAGGACATGCAAAGTGATTTGCCTCTCTGGGAGGACATGCGATTGTGTTGTGCCTCTTTAGGAGGGCTTGTGAAATAACTTTCCTCTCTAGGAGGACATGTAAAGTGATTTGCCTCTCTGGAAGGACATGCAAATTGATTTGCCTCTCGTGGAGGACATGCGATTGTGTTGTGCCTATCTGGGAGGGCTTGTAAAATGACTTACCTCTCTGGGAGGACATGCAAAGTGATTTGCCTCTCTAGGAGGACATGCAATTGTGTTGGGCCTCTTTGGGAGGGCTTGTGATTGTGGTGTGATGATCAGGAGTGCGACAATTGGCATTGTGCAAACAGTGTGACTAATCATCGTGGTATAAACCAAGATGCGGTGGTTAATCCTGTCTGGCAGGTCATAGAGCCTAGTGCTTACATGTTCTTTTTTATGTGTACGCACTATGCAAATGCTTATGCTATGCTTTCAAATATTCGCATACTTCTTCAATCATTGCACTATCGTTTTGAAAACTTTATTTCAAAAAGGTCGTAAATCTTGAGTTACCCGATTTAAAAAGAATGTTACGCTACTTGAAATTATCTAAGTGCAGATGTATGCATGCAAGAATGACCATTTTCTGAGAACATAGCAACATTGAAAAGGCAAATATTGATTTTTGGTCAATTTGTGAATGGGTGCAAGGTGATATCGGCCATAAGAGAAATGGTGTGCTTTCGTCATGGGATTTTATGTTATGCTTCTATCTTGATAAGTTACTATGTGCTTCTTGATTCTTGGGCCTATCAAAATCCATCCATGTTGCTGCATTTGTTCATACCTTCAGTTTCAAGAAAACTAGCGATGTTCTTCTGAGGTAAAATTTATGGTTCTTCTTATGGGACGACCACGGGGTCTTGATGGTGTGGGTAGAGTACCCTCAATGTAAATGATGAATGGAGAGGCTAGTATATGGAGAGTTGTTTGGATCTTTTCATTGATACCCTTGGTGCATGTACCCTCGGCACCCTTAATACGTATAAATGATAATGGAGAGGCTAGTCTTCAAGAAGCTGTTCGAGTCTTCTTGTTTACATTCTCAGCATATGTTTCATCGGCCCCCTTAGGGTATGTATCTTCGGCACCTTTAGTGTGTTTAATGTGGCTCCACGCTCTTCGTTTTAGATTCGCCGCTCGTGTATTTTCAGGAATATTATTGAGCTTAAGCAGAGGCAATCATGAATTAAAGATATTCAAAAGAAATGATTCGATTTTATTAATGAAATGAATGGGTACATTGATAAGAAATTCCTCATTCTACCCTTAACCCTTACAAATTCGCTCATTTTCTCTCTAAATTCCCCCTATCTCTAAGATGGTTCCAGTAAATAGGATCAATGATGTTTGCCTCTGCTTAGGGCTATTTGATGCATTAATGGGGCGTAATCTTCCCAGAATCAATCAAGTCTTAGATAGCATGTTTTAAGGCGAAGCAATTATCAATGTTTTGTCCAAATCCTTTATGGTAAGCGCAGCGTTCATAGACATTCCAGCCAGGGGGAGCTAGGTTGGGGGGTGCACCAGGAGCTAGCGGTTGTAGAATACCCTCAGCTTGTAGTGTGGTTAAAGTCTGACTCAGTGAAGTCGATAGGCATGAAAAGGGGCAGTATTCTTTCTATTGTTCTTCTTTTTTGGCCCTTGCTCTCGTGGATAATGGAAGCTGGTTTGCCAACGAGGAATCGAGCTTTGGTAAGGCCAGACTTATTGCTGGCCGGGGTGATCTTTTCGTATTAAGAAAAGGCTTTCTCAGCCTCGACAGCTTGGGAAAGTTCTTCCTCAGTCTCATTAGCTACATGCATTAAGGTCTTATATCGATCAAAGTATTGATGACTCATGCCGCTTCGAATCTCGGCATAAAATTCTTGACAATTATACCCAACTGCTCTTCCTCAGGCGTTATGTCGACCAGTTGAGATGCTAACTCCCTCTAACGAGTGATGAGGTCATTGATGTTCTCGTATTTTCTCTGTTTTGTCATCTCGAGATTCTTACGGGTAACTTTGAGCTCTTTGTTGGATTATAATGTTCCATGAACTCCTTCACTATACTTTTCCAGTCAACTACCCGGTGCTTTTCTAAACTTAAAAACCAATTGTGAGCTGGTTCGGTGAGAGTCTAGTGGAAACCATTGGACAAGTGATCTTTTTTTAATTCGTACAATTGCATGGTTCGTATATATGCTATGAGGTGCAGGTGGGGTGGAGTGCTCCCAGAGAACTTTTTGATATGGGGTAGTTTGAAACCAGTCGATAAATAGGAATCTGGATAGAGAGACAGGTCTTGGGGATTTGCGGTATCGTCTGCCTTTTCGGCCACCCTCTAGTTTAGGGCTTTCATCTGATCTTTTAAGCGTAGTAATTGCCTCATTCTTTTTGGTCCGATCGATTGCTGTCTCAGGGTATTGGCCTTTGTTTGGATCTCCATTAGGGATGACTTAAGGATTATGGTATTGAAAGGGTTGATTATATTAGGGATTCAGCAAGGTAGCTTCGGGATCTTGCACTGGTGGTACATTGATGTTGGCATGGGAAACAAGAGGTGGGGGATTGATGTTGGCATGAATTGGGAGAATGTGTTGGAGAATATTAGGTGGATTTGCTAAGCCACGGGTTTGATTTTCTTCGGTTGGCTATGAATTTCGATTGGGTTAGTTTGGTTCAGCAGGTGTTCTGGCAGCGATTAGGGCATTAAAGCGGGCTTGGGTGGCAGCTTGGTGATTCTTCATGATGGCCATAGATTGGGTTAGATCATGTATTAGATGGTAGAGATATTCAAGGGTTAAGGCACTACGCTCAGTTTGTGGGGGAACGTGACTAAGCGGCGGATCCGCTGCACGAGAGGCTTCGCCTTGGTTACCCATAGTATTGTTGATTCCGGTTTGATCGATTGGTAGCTCGGTGTTACGACGAGGAGTCATGATCGGTGGTGAGTCTGATTTTGTGAATCGTCTGGTTTGATCTCTATCAGCCCAATCGGCTGGTGTTGGCAGTTGATAATCTGAAGGGGAGACGAATAGGAAAAAAAAATTGGGGATTGACCGGGAAATCAAAATTTTTCCATGGCTTGCATAATTCTCGAAAAACTATGACTTGACAGGAAAATAAAATTGAAAACCACTTTTTAATGTTTAGACGAAAACAGACCGACAACAACAACTTGAGAGCCCAGTGGAAAGGTTTAGGGTAGGAATATACATTCCTGAGATGCCCTTATAACTTTCTGATTTTTAAAAGTAATTTTCAAAAAATTCATTTTGGAAAATGACTCATTTTTTGGAAAACATTTTGGCAATTTTTTCAAAAAATCGAAAAATTCTCTCATCTTATAATTGCTTTTCATGGAAATAACGAAGGGGGTAATTATCGCTGAAGAAGTTTAGTGAGAGGTTCCTATGGACGGGGTTGGACAGCCACGGCCGTACTTGTCAGATTAAAAATAATGACAAGTCCTTTTGTTCGATATTCTCACGACTGATGGTCAAGAAAACATGCAAAAATTTACGTGTACTAGGCTGACACATTCTATATGCAAGAGTGGTTTGAAGGGGTAAAGTTTTGGCTCCTTCATATTTGGCTAGGTCTTGCTATATACCCCAAGGGCAAGTACGTGCAAGAACCTTTTGATATATGTCCCAAGTACATGAGTATTCTCATCACTTGATATACCTCGGTTGGTACTTGGGCAAGAAAAGTGAAAATAAGAGCTTTCGGTTTATGTTGACCCAGACGAGTCAACTTCCTACTCACTCAACAGTATTTCCAGGTAAAATGGGATAATTTCACACTCGCGATAATGCATGATAATAGTGCATGCGTGCAAAATAACAATTATGGAAGTACATTATGAAGAGCACTTTAAGATTTGTTCGATTATTTTCGAATTTTTTTTATGAATTTTTTTTTCTCAAACAATTATAAACAAAGAAGAAAATAGGGTACCCACCTAAATCGCATTTACGTTATCCTAAAACTAAGACCGGGAAGAAAAATAAACATACAAACCAAAACTATTATACACACATATTCTACTTTTGTTTAGAGTCTAATCCTCTTAAAAATATCCCCAACAGAGTCGCCACTGTGAGAACACGCGTTTTCGATGCCAGATCCCATGGGGGCGATTCCTCCGGTTTTACAATTAATTTGAAAAAATAAGTTTAATTCTTATTATTTTTAGAAAGTATATTGATTTAAAGGAAAATTCAGAGTCGCCAATTTGTTTTACTAAACAAATAAAAGTCTGTATAAAAGAGAAGCATTTATGAATTAAACGGTCTCTTAAACACAATTATTGTGAAACAAGACAATTTAAAGGTTCGGGGATTAAGTTACGAATCGTGAAGGTGTTAAGAACCCGATTCGCCCTTTTGGTCTCTAAGTAGAATATGCATGTAATTATAATCAATTATTCGCGTGTTTACTGATATTATCGCACACCATCCCATAATTTTGAAAAAATTGGGATTTTGGGGTGGGGATTGAAGACGTATGCTTCGTATTTTGCCCTGACGATTTTTGAAATCATTGTGTGTATGTGGTTTAAATGATTTTTGATAATGATAGATAACAAAAAAGGTGTTTTTAACAAAATTCAAGACTTTTCGGAAGCTAATTCTATTTGAAATTAAATATTCGGTAATCCTCGAGATTTGTTAGTCAAATGATTTATCACAATTTAATAATTTAAATTGGAATTTGACTAATCCAAAACTCTCATATTGGATATTTATTTAAGCACTGCAATTTATAGATTAAACCGAGTACAAACGCTAAATAATTCCTCAGTAGATTGAGACTGATAAACCAGTAATTAACTGATAGAAATTTATGTCCAAAAAATGGATTTAACTCATTCCACACCTTTGGTTTTGAAAATAAAGCATAAATATAAAATTTGGACTGCTTTGGAGACAAATCGGATACAAATATTAATTAATTGTTTAACAGATTGAGACTGATAAGCTAATAATTAACTGATACACATTTATGTCCAAAAAATAATTTTAGCTCATTCCATACCTTTGGTTTTGAAAACAAAGCTTAAATATAAAATTTGGACTGATTCGGAGACAAACAGCAGTATCTACGAGCAATTAATTGAAAATAACATTGATAAAAAATAAATTCAGATCGAGACGAAAATGACCTAAAAGCTTCAAAAATGAAAGTAGAGAATTTTAGAGCACATTTTCTGAAGTTCTATCCTTGTTTGATGCCTCAAAAATGGAGAAATAGGGGGTTTTATAGCTGGAGGAGAGAGAAAATAGGCATATGTCGTGTGGATAGATGGTCCAGCCATCTGTCTACACGACAAACCCTAATGTTTTCCACCGATTTTTGCAATTTCAGCCAGATAGTGTATCAGATTAATCTAATATTTTAGTATGTTGTTCCCTGTGATAAAACCCATCTACTAACCAAATGTGAACTCATTTAGACTTTGGGAAGGCCTCCATTTAATTACCTGAAGAGAAATCTTGGTTTTATGAATTCCCCGAAATCCGATCGTCGAAAGGAGATGAATTTTGAATATGTTCCTCCCCATAGTATAATGTAATATCCCTCAAAATTTAAGGATGATCAGAGGTCAAGAAGTTCATCAAACATAAAAAACTTGAAGCATTTGTCTTGTGGACAAATGGTATCCACCTGAGACGGTTTTTGCGATTTTGAAAAAACATGATATCAGATCAATCTGATTTTTTGGTATGCCTCTCCCCATAATACACCTACCTCCTGACTAAATTTTAGCTCATTTGGACCTCGGGAAGGTCTCCCCTTAATTACCCGAAGCAAACTCCTGATTTTCTGAATTCACGGAGATCCGGCCATCGAAATTAGCTGATTTTGGAGTATGATGCTCCTTGTAGAACCACCTAACAACCTTAAAAATTGGAGTATGATCAGGAATTAGTAGCTATCACTTTCATTTTCTCAGGAGATTTGACGGTTCTCAATTTTGGCAGTCTATGGTAATTCTCGTAACTCCCTGTCTGAGTGCTCCTTTTGACTCGTTCTTCAACCTATATCATATGTAAAGTATATGTATGCATCTATGAATGCTTGTGCATGTATGCGTGTTCATTTGCTTAGAGTTTGGGATTCTTGCGAGGGTGGAGAAATGAGGTGTTCACAGGACCTTTATGCCTTTCACCAGGATGGTGATTACACAGCTTTTACTGATCGATATCTAATGAGGGAGGCCAAGGGTTCACAAGGTCAAGACTTTTACGATCGATATAAGGCTCTAGGAAAGGATCATAACTATATTCGGGGCTAGCTGAAATTATTAAGGATGGTCCTAGGGCATTTATCACTGGTCCCAAATCAGAGGCACAATATGCTAGATTAAGATGATGAGGATCCCGATGGAGAGAGGGACGTGCCTCTTCCCACTGCTGGTGGTGATGGTCTTGAAGGGGTGATGGAGGAGGAGCGGTTCCAATTTTTAAGCAACCGGTGCTTATGGAGGAGGAGCAACAAGTGCCTGAGGGTCCCACCAATGAGGGTTTTCAAATGTTGGATGGTCCTGAGATACTTTTGGGGCCCATTCTTGAACAAGAGGAGGAGGAAGGCGATGATTTTAATGAGAGATCTTAAGTGCCCTTGAACTTCAAGCCGGGTTTTGGCTATTCTTTTGAATGTGGCACCTCACTAGAGAGAGACGTCTTTAGCTGATCCTTCAGGAATTTGGACTTTTGCCACCCTGACACCATTTCCTTTGATATCGATGCGCCCTCTGGCTCCTTCCCTGAGTTTAAAGACTTCTTCTTCGAGGCCTCATCTGGTGCCGACTCGTACGGAGGGTGGGTCCTCTTCAACTGCTACTCAGGTGGATCTGAGTTTTCCTATAGTTGTCCGTCCACCTCTCCCTTAAAATATTCTCTATGCTGGTGTGGTTCTTCGTTGAAACACGGTTCCAGATATTCCACATCCCAATGACAACTTTAGTTTCATGGGTGGGCATTTTGGTGATGAGGTATATCTTTCTATTCGGTTTTAATTTTTTATATATCTCTGTTAATTGTGCTAAATGATCTTGTTTTTCTATGTTACATATTGTGGGTGTTCATGCTTTTGATCTTCGGGCCCCATATGCTCATTCCTTGCATACTGGAATTTGCTACAGTACTTGGGTCGGGATCTTTTATCTTATGCTGATGATTACCGGCGAGCAATGGAGGCCTCCATGCGCATGCATGATCTCAAAGCTTTTACTCAGTCAAGGTCAGAGTCTAAGAGGAATGCAAGCCATATTTCGAGGCATTCCCATTCTTCCACGGTTCGGCCTATGTCAATACCTGCTACTGAGGCATCTTAGGTGGAGTCGGACCCGTCTCAGACTACAGCTTGACCTATATTTTGAATCAAACCATATAACCAACTTACCTTAGATACTAAATTACGTATGGTGCATCCAGTAAGTTTGATGAACTTTTGTTGACATTGTATCTTCAAATCTTTAATTTGACTCAGACAATTACAACGAAAAAAGTATTTTTTGTATTGGAACGAAGCCAACTAAAAATATAAAACTAACAATCTCCCCGTTTGGCTATTCTGATGCAAAACACATACATCTAATACAGATGCTTTCGACGCGTTATTTATAATATCTAAATTACCGACTCTTAGTCGAATTAGTCCATACAAAAACAAGACTCAAAGACATGCCTAACTTTAAGTCTCGATGTTGGTTGCAACACTTCACAAGGTAAAAGAGCGAACTAGTCTGTGTCCATAATAGACTAATGAATCTAAAATACCCAAACTCAATAAACACCCAGTGAAGTATGGGCCTGAAGAGATAATAAACAAAACAAATACCAATTAACGATTATTGATATCTTTTTCCCTCAAAATATTCTTACTTTACTACTCCTCCTCACATATGCATTCTCCCCTTCATCTCTCTCCCTTTTTTGTCATAGGAATAGATAGAGGAATTGTAATACCCCGTGTTCCTTTTTCCACTTTGACCTTCTCTCAAGCCTAGTTTGGCTTAATCTCCGTTAGAGCGCGAGCATTGGATTTTGAACTCTTTGTACTCAATTTGATACTTTTAACATGTCATGTTAGGTATATTTAGTTTGAGGGAGCAATCGTTATGTTATTTGAGTGGTTCGGGTTAAAACCGAGGTGTAAATTACGTGTTTCGACCTTTCGTGATTCGTCGATTTTTTGGCTAACTTTGAGAGGTCATAACTTCTTCATCTGATGTCCAAACGACTTTTTGTTTGAGGCCACGTCTTCATTTATTTTCCCTCTACAACTTTCGTGTTTGGGCTGAGTCAAGATTCAGCCATTTTGAGGTCCATTATGGGCTCAGAAAGTCATTTGCTGCTGTAGTGACTTCCATGATTAATCATGGAAGGTCATGATCGATCATGGTCCTCCAGAGGAGTTCCAGAAGGGTTCATGATCGATCATGGGGGACCCATGATCGATCATGGTTCACCTGAATGTCGGTTCTGAGTGTTTTAAACCCGTTTCACCCATTTATCACCCACCACTCCTCATTTTCGAGCCATGCACATACACCACACTCTAGAGAGTTTTAGAGAGAGAGAGAGTGAGAAGGAGATTCTTGGAGCTTCTTCATACTCCTACAAGATTTGAGCCTCAAATCACTTTCTTCTTCACTATTCAACGTCTTCCACCTTCGTTTTCGCGCGTGAAGCTTGGAGGCGAGCTGAGGTTTTGGAAAGACGGAGTCCACGCTTCCTCAACTCCTCGATATAGATACTCTAAGGTGGGAACACTAGTACTAAACCCTTGATTTCAAATTATTACTCGTTGAATTAGAGTTTTGAACTTAAATTGGGGATTTTCATTAAAACTACATGTTGTTTGCATCTCATGGGTTTTGGGATAGGTAAATCCTAGATTAGTGATGCATATAAATAGATTATCACTTAGATATCATGTATCATCACTTCTTACCATATTATGAGCTTTGTTCTCTCACATATACATCATACCCACTTTGTAGCCTAGGGTATGAACTAGGCTATAGGGGATTCCGGGATTTATGTTTGGATTAAGGTTGGTTATAGGTTATAAGACGTAGATACTTGTGGATATTCCCTTAGTTGCAAGTGTATAATATTATCCTCGAAGTTACATTAGAAACTCACTTAGATGGGAGTGATATACACTAATTCTTGAGAATAGTGTTTTATATAGACCTTTGCTAGTGGCTAATGAGGAGAATATCACCTAGATGCATTCTAGAGATGCTATAATCACAATTTGGTGGAGTGAAGGTCCTCTTGGCCATAACCTAAGAAACTAAGCGTGCCTTAGACGTGCCGTTAAATGAGAATCGTAATAGCCAATGCATGGTTGGGTAAAATAACTTGAGAACCGTAATGTGCATCACACAACCTTGATTATACATGCTTGACACATAATGAGATGTAAGATACAGATAATAAACCATATTATGTGAAAATGACTAGATGATGAGAATACGGATTATAAGCATGATGACGATGCTTGTGTTAACGATGTTAACGTTGAGTAATAAATAGTGGGCGATTTGATATTGTATATACATGAATGATGATGACTGTGTGATTGTATATGTATGTTGTTAGCCATACGTGTGATGGATGATTTAATGATTGTATATATTGTTGAATGAGGAATCGATATATTCGTGTTGATGCGATCATACGTATGGGCTAGATATGATTGACCGAGCACCGGGTAGCTCCCTGTGACTCAAAGACGGGCCGCTTATTTGCCGCCCCTGGGTGAAATTCCCTAAACCGTGCATGGGAAAATAAAGTCGGTGCCTCCGCCGGTGGTTGTGGTTGCCCACAAAGGAGAGCCCAATCTATGTATCTTGCCTTCTAACTAGACTATGTGTCCTTGGTTAGATGAGTTTCCCCGACAAGCGGAGCAGGTCCCGTGTGCCACTACTTACCCATTTGGTGAGTTCCCAGGAAGTAGTGGGCTACTAATGGTCATTACCCTGCTAGGGTATCGCCTAGTGTAGTTCTTTCTAGAGTGTCAATGTGGTTTGTATGAGGTGTTCTCCTCGTTAACTATTCGGAGTGTTGTCCTCGGGAAAGTGATCGTCGCGTGGGCTATCTCTGAATGACATACTTGGAGAACCAAGTCCCTGAACCACTCCCCACTTAGAGGAGACATGGATAAGAGTTTTGGATCTATTCGGGACTCGCTGGATTTATTGTTCTTGGCCTGGACTGACTGCAGAGTGAAATTGAGGCATTATACTGGAGACGTGATACGAGAGTTGTTGTGAGATTGTGATTATGTTGTTATTATTATTGTATCGTATCATGTCTTGTATTGATTTGTGTATGTTGCCTCAGCTATGATGTAAATGATATAAAACTTATGCGAACACATTTAAACAGAACATGGTACACGTAGAGAATTGTCGAGCCTTTCTTAATGTATTAATATATAAAGCGGAAAGAGATAATAATTATTGAGCTTTAGAAGCGGTGTATGGGTATGCAGACACATACGGATTAAGGAATAGCGAGCCAGATCATAATGCATATAATATACTCATAATTAAAAGGGAAATCATAGCTAACGAGATAGTCTAATGAGAGTACACCGTAATATAACGGTTTAGATGAAAGATCTTGGGGCGAAGCCTATTAGCTGGCCAATTATAGGCTCCATAATGAATTATAATTAAAGAGGAAATAATAAATACTTGGCTAATAGTTATGTCTTATGGAATAAGGGCCGGATATCATACTAGAGCGTGTGGTTGCACTTGTGAGTGGATAATCCGTAGCATGTCGAATCGTAGGTAGCTATAATTTGATATAAGGTGATTATAGACAATTAATCTCCTTGGGTTGTGGAATTCTCAGAGTTTAATCTTATGGAATGATTGGAGGAAAGATCAGGTAGTCGGGTAAATAGCTTCTTACGGTTAGGATAGGAATCCTAGTGGGGTTGCATGCACTCGGGTTTGCATTGCACGTTTTCAAACTATTACATTAAAGTAAAGTATTTTCTATATAAAACTTATATAATTCCCACTGAGCCCAAATTTGGCTCATCCCGTTTTCTAACAGTTTTACAGGCATAGCATCTCGGGTGGCGTATGATGTACATGTATAGAAGTCTCTGATGTCCACAAATTCCTATAAGAATAGGACTATGTCTTATTAACCTTTTGGTTTTGGCTTTGCTGTACTATGTATAAATTTTGGATTTGACATTTAAATTGTATTTATTGTAAACATATATTTTTGGAAAGTTTGTGTAAATGGTTTTCAGATATGTGGATTTGGATTTGAAGTGTAGTTTGATTATGTTGGTACTTGTAAGTATTTGGCGTTGGTACTTGTAAGTATTTGGCCTTGTTCCTTACAAGCCAGTTTGTTATTTAAATAAACTCCACATGCCATGATTTTGTAAAATGAGCTTTTAAACAGAATCATGTTTTATTTAAGAAAAAGTTTTTAAAAGTTGTGATTTTTATATTTTAAACCTGCCGTCGCACACGGCATCCGTGATTAACCGGGTCCTAGAGGTGAAAATCTCATAACGGGATTTGGGGTGTCACATGAATGAGCATGGAAAACAATAAAAGATGTAAAACAAAATCATGTAAAACAAATAAAATTAAGTAAAATATTAAGCATAACTTGTTCAAGCAAAGAGATTCTAACTGATAAAGATATCCACTAATTTCAAAACCTTTTAGTTAAATCTCGAGAAACTCTTCATCACAAACTTCTAACTTTTCATGGATTTGGTTTAGAGTTTCGAGAGCAAAATTGCCCAAAAAGAAGTTATTTAGTACACATACTTGACATGCATTGCCATGTAACATGTACCAAATCCGAAATATATCAATTAAGCTTCAAAACACGTTATTTCCATTAACATGATACATGTACTATACATGTAACAATTCATCAACAATTCAGCATATATACAGTAAGCAACACTAAGTACAAGTATATATCCCATTGTGCTATAAATATGGATCATAAAAAGTGCTATCGAATAATTATGAGTTTTGAAACACTCGCCCATCCATATACAAGATAATTCAAATAGGTTTTAAACCATTAATTTTTCAACTAATTCCCCCTCATAAGCAATCTTTTTCTCTAAAAAACTGCAAATTTGCATCAAAATTATGAGTTTTTTGTGCAAGCATCTTCTCTTTTCGATGGAGGTTTTCACCCCCTAATGAAGGCCAACTATTTTTATTTGGTAGCTTTCGGTTATCCTTCCACTATGGTAGCTCTTTTCCATACCCTCTACATTTGTTTTTCTCACATGCTTGTCTTTTAATTTTTCACTTAAAACTACATTACCAAAATCTCACGGCATTAATCACAAGGGTTTTCGTAGACTCTCTATCCCTAAATAAACAGTATATGGGAGCTTTTGAAGTTTCTAATTAAAAGCAAGAGCCTAAACACATGTGATTACTCAATAGCATCAATGTAGAACGTGTAGTGTAGTGTGTATGATATACACAAAAACTCTTATGTTATTAAAATAATATGCTACCGGTTATTAAATTGTCAAAGCATTATGCGCACATATCTCCAAATTAAGCATTTAAATATGAAAATCTAAAGATATCCAGAATCAAAAGCAGTTACAATCACATATATGCAAGTAATGAATTTCTAAAGGAATCAGGCAATATCGCAATTGAAAATTCAAAACCAAAATCCAATTTGCTTAGGTACCTATGCAAGGAGCTAAAACCGGCCGAAGTAACAAACTCACCTAGCATAACCATCCATCCAACCAGTTCCATGTTAGACAGACTCCCTATCGCCTAAGTAGGTGTGATGGTGATCCCCTTTGGTGCCCAAATTTTCCTAATTCATGGAATCTTATCCTTTTTTGTTCATCTCTATAAAAAAACCCTAACCCACTTGTTTTCCTTCTTTTTCCGTCTCGGTTTGGGTTTCAATCTAGAAATTGGAACACTCTTCGACATCTTCTTCAAAGCGTGACAACAAAACTCTCTCAAGTAACCTCTTATCTTGCAATACTAACACCAAAAAGGCTATGGGAGATTGTGTTATACATCAAAAGGTATCACTTGATTTTTAAGAACTTTCGAATGGAAAACTCTTTGATAAACTGGTTTTTGAACAAAAAATTGTTTTTCCGTTTGGATGTTTTTGGTTTTCTTTAGAGTTTGAGGAGTTCTATCAATGAAATTTTTAGATTTTAAAGAACTAGCACCATTGAAACTTGAATTTTGGGGAGTGGCTTTTACAAAGACGGTCTTAGTTTGCTTTTTAGAATCAAAATTTGATAATTCAAGTTGTTCTTTGTTATTTTCACTCTTTTGATTTAAAAGTATTGATTCAAGTTTCTTAGAACTAGTTTCTAACTCAAGTTGTTGAGTTAGATCGCAAACGCGTTCTTCTAATCATTTGATTGTATCCTTATACTCCAAATTTATCTTTTTCAAAGAACCAACTAGACCGAGACAATTTTCTTTTTCGCTTTCAAGTTATCTATTGTTTTAAAAAAATTCGGTCTTTTCGGCCTTTAAATTTTCAAAACTTGCTTTGTCCTTTTTCAAATTAATAATCTCTTTTTGAAAATATTGTGTTTTGGGCAAGTTTTGAATTTTTCACGAAAAGTTTTTGACATTTTAGTGAAAGAGTGTCATAGGCTGATTGAAGATCAAGAAAGTCTTCCTCATCATCAGAAAGTGAATTCTTGAAAATTTCTTGATTCCCTTCTTTTAAGGAAACTTTTACTGCAAAAGTTAAATATTCATAAGATTTTTTTTGTGTCTGGATTTTCCTCATCATTACTAAAAGTGGCATGCATTCCCTTTCTGCCAACTTTTTTCTCTAATCTTCTAATCCTAGTAGGACATTCAAATGCTTTATGACCTCTACTTTGAAACTCAACGCAATTCTCACTTGATTGGGGTTTATTCTCAACATCATTTTCCCCCAATTTTTCAAAATTTTGACCACGATTGACCGATTAATTTCTAATTTAGCTGCATGAATTTATTAAAATTACACGCAAAATTAGCTATTTCTTGAAAATCAAACAAAGAGCATTAATTAAATTTAGTTGTGTTTTCATCTTTAACTCTAAATGCAATGGTTCAATCTGCCTTATCCTTTTGAGTCTTGTATTTTGAAAGTTAGTTAGACTGAAAAGTTTGAAGAGAGACAATCAATTCGTTTTTGGTTAACGAATCCAAATCATTACTTTTTTCAATGGCAGTAATTTTGAGAGGAACCTATCAGGTAAAGACCATATGATTTTCTTTACAAAAAGGGATTCAGAAATTATTTTGCCAATGTTGTAGAGAGAATTCACTATATCTTTGAGCTTACTATGAAAAGTATTAAAGGACTCATCTTCTTTCATCATTTACAGTTTTAAAATATATCATAAGCTTTTGAATTTTAAAACTTTTCACAGTTGTGGTTCCTTAAAAAATTACGGTCAAAATATCCTAAGCTTGTTTGGAAGTAGTACATTTTGAAATCTTTTTGAACTCTTCCTTAGAAACATGAGCCATGATTACATTTAGACCTTGAGAATAAAACTTAGATGCTTCTAATTCTTTACCACTCCACAAGGTTACTAGTTTAGGTCCATTGTTCCCTTCTACAGTTATCGTGGGTCTAGTATAACTATCTAAAACGGTTCGCCAAATTCGTTTGTCTAATGATTGTAAATAAATAGTCATGCGAATTTTTCAATCATTATAATTAAACCCATTAAATGTATGAACCTTGGACTTAGACGAAACAATTTTGGTAGCCATGAAAAAACAAAATAAAACAAATAAAACAAGGCAAAAAAATAAACGCATATCAACCTAGATGCAAATCCTAGCAAATTGAGGAAACATGCTCTGATTCCAATTGAAGAAAATTTATTTTAAGGATCATATTGCTTAAGTTGATTTTAGGATTTTTTTTTTTATCAAAAACAATATTATATTTGATAAACGAAATTAAAACCCTAGGTCTAGTCAATTTTACTGTCAAAACATATGTTGCGTTTTCAAACAATTCTATCAATCAAGCAAATCATACAAAAGCAATCAATAACATAAGGAAGTAACGAGGTATCCCTAATTGCATAGGACTAATTCTCAAGATTAACTGGCAGTGCTTTGCTATAATCAAAATTGAATTATATACTCGACGACTTCCAAAAATTGCTTTTTCACAAATTACGCAACAATTCCATTAATCCCTTAAATGTAAAATCAAACTGCAGCTGGCTTGGCATAGCGCTTCTTTCTTTTTCGGCTTACTTGTCTCCTCTTTCTACGCACTTGATCACAATCCTTTACCTCCATTTGCGATCTTCCTTATTGCCAGTTAGCCATTTTGTTCACCCCGTCTCCAATCACAACCAAATATACTTTTGTAGGACCATCAACGTTTGAAACACTAATTCTTAAATTTGAAAAGCAATATGATCTCTTATGGCATGTAAACTAAATCTAAGCGGTGTCTAAAAACTCTAAAAAATTGATTATAGCATTTGTATATTTTTTACCTAAAAAAATTCTCTAAAATCATGTATATTTAACACAACCTAATGGTTATATATATTTGTGAAAAAAAATTAGAGTCAAAGTTTTTTTTTTGAATGCGTTAAAAATATTAAAAAATAAATTTTTGTGATATTTTGTATTGACAAGCCTTCTTGGATTTTAGCAAAACTCAGTAAAAATACTTAAAATGAAATTTGACTCAAAAGACTTTTAATTTTGATTTTAATGCTCAATCCACTATCGATATTTTGAATCAAACTATATAACCAACTTACCTTAATCCTGAATTATGCATAGTGCATCGCCGGTAAGTTGGTCAAGCTTCCATTGACATTGTATTTTCAAATCTTCAATTCAACTCAAATAATTACAACCAAAAAAATATTTTTGGCATCAGAATCAAGCCAACTAAAAATTTAAACCTATATAACAAATTCATATCACATGTCCCTTTATCTTATTCAAGATGTAGGAGAGTTCATTCAGAGTCACTAGTACGTTTTATGAGAAAATGAATAAAAGAGTTTTATAAAGGGAAATACTACATGTAAGCCTTTTTCCTATGGGGGTTCGGGAACTATTTTGAAAACACAGAGAATTACTAGCAAGATATCTAAATAGAAATTGAATAAATGATCCATTAAAAAACTGAGAGGTCGGATTATGTGCCTAACATTTTCTCAATTCACAACATAGTTCCCAAACTCGGAAACAATTAAATAAAGGATATTTTGTTATTAGCGTTATTAATTTTAGAGCAAGTGAAGGGTTGATTATAAAAGCTCCTTAAAGACTAACCAAAAAATAAACACTTAAAAAGAAAAAAACTAAACGGGGTCGTGCAATCTAATAAAGGTAATCCAATTAGTGTAATTTAACTTAACAGGAAAATGTACATAACTATTAATTGTACATATGTGCTTGACTCAAACCTGCTAACTTCATGTTTATTTGTATTGAGTTGGTGTGTCGTGTTATGTATTTCGGGCCTTAAATTTTAAAAAAGCAAAAAGTAAAAATAACAAAATTATATAGGACACTTACAAATTAGCCATGTAAATTAAGGACATTGTACAAAAAAGACACTAATACCCTTTCTTTATAACATCTCTTCTTCTTTGTATCACAATGATGTAATGTTAAGGTGAGGGGAATGATATTAAATGCAAAGTAGCTGGCCATTAACCCTGAGCATTTTTTCGGTTACAACTTATGGTCGTTTTTCAATTAGAACATATCACATACCCCCAGTACCTTTAATTTAAACCAAAACCTTTGTGTGTATATGGCTTATGTATGCACAAATAATAGTCTACATTATCTCGTTAATGTAGCAGGGATTTATGTTTAGTTAGTAACATTCTCAATCAGTTTGTGTGGGTTACATTTAATTCTTCGTAGAAGATAGTATGATTTTTATTTTATTTTTAAATGAATTCGTAATTAATGTATATTAATTTAGACTCTTATATTTTTTGTTTAACATAATTGTATTTAAACATTTGCCAGCCATTTATATGACAATTAGCAACACCATAACATAGGAGGGTACTTCAAAAATTCATTTACAATCATATATTTTAATTATGAATGTGTATTGAAGAGTAAATAAAAAACTTTTTCAGAACAATTTAAGAAAGAAAAAAATTCATGGTGCTAAAATTATTTTAGCACACCATTCAATTTTACACATCATGGTGCTAAATGCATCTAGCAACTAGAAGGTGCTAAATGCATTTAGCACCCCTGGACAGCCACCAGAAGGTGTTAAATGCATTTAGCACCTTCTGGTTGATGTTCAAGGGGTGCTAAATACATTTAGCATTTAACACCTTGGACAGTAACTAGAAGGTGCTAAATGTATTTAGCACTCCTTGGACAGCAACCAGAAGGTGCTAAATGCATTTAACACCATAACCTAGCACCACCTAGACAAAAATCAGAAGGTGCTAAATGCATTTAGCACCACAAACAGAAGGTGCTAAATGCATTTAGCACCCCTTTGACAGCAACTAAAAGGTACTAGATGCATTTAGCACCACAACCTAAACAACCATAAGGTGCTAAATGCATTTAGCACCACAACCAAAAAGTGCTAAATGCATTTAGCACCTCCTGGACAGCAACCAGAAGGTGCTAAATGCATTGAGTACCTTCTGAACAACAACCAGAATGTAGCACCACTTTGACAACAAATAAGAAGGTGCTAAAATGATTTTAGCACCATTACAAAACAGAGAAAAACAAAATTGAAGAGATCAACATCTACTTAATTTATTTAGGTATATATATATATGGATCGACGTAGGATTTGTAAAAAAAAAAATAAGAGTTACGATCATATTTTTTTTCAAATCCCACTGGGCTGTCGAAATTGGTCGATTTTGATAGCAAAACGACCTCTGATCGTCTTAATTTTTCTTGCTAATATAGTAACGTTGTCTTCCGAATAACATATCCAAAAATTAGCCAAATCCAACGGTTCGATCAAAAGTTATATATGTTTTACGATTGCATTTGCAGAAGAAACAAAAAACAGAGAGATGAGGACGGTGCTCCAGGAGAAACTAGAAAGATTAAATCAACCACTGGTATAATGATGAAAAATTGGGAAATAGAGAGAGAAAGAGAAAAGAAATGAGAAAGAAGTATATTTTCTTTAATGTAGATATGAAAGAAGGGTTCTTCTTTCAATCAAGACTCAAAATTTCTTTTTCTTTCTTGTTCACTTTGTGTGTTGTTGTCTCCACACTCAAAACGAGAATACTGTTCATGGAAAGGGTTATAAGATGTTTATTTGAGGGGTATATTTGTCCATTAACACTTATCATTTTCCTTAAGATGAATTACTATTATGAAAAGTGTCCTTATTGTAAAACCAAATTATGAAATTAGTACCACTTCTCTTTATTAAATATGAGTCCGTCCTTAGAGTTATAAAACATTACAGAGCGAGGCCCTATAACTCATTATCTCATTTTATTATTAGCATTATTAATTTTAGAGCACGTGAAGGGTTATTTTTAAAAGCTCATTAAAACCTCACCAAAAAATAATACACATAAATGGTAAAAAACTAAACGGGGATCGTGCTGTCTAATAACGGTAATCTTATTACTGTAATTTAACTTAATAAGAAGACCACCTTTTATGTATATCTTTGTATGCAATATAAACATAACTACAGTACGTGACCCCGTTTAATTTGTGGGTTGAGAGTGTCTGATTCAAAATTGACTCAGACTTGTTTAATTTATATTTAAGTCAAAATCGCTAACTTCATATCAAGTTCATGTTGGATTGGTGTGTCGTGTCAAATATCGGTGATCCTAATTTAGAAAAGCAAAAAAGGAAACAAAAATAAAAATCTTGGTACCAAGTGAATAAGGATATTTTATTATTAGCATCATTAATTTTAGAGCACGTGAAGGGTTATTTTTAAAAGCTCTTTAAAACCTTACCAAAAAATAAAACACATAAAAGGAAAAAAAATTAAACGGGGATCGTGTGCAATCTAATAACGGTAATCTAATTACTGTAATTTAACTTAACAAGAAGACAACCTTGTATGTCTATCTTTTGTATGCTATATATATGTACTACAGTACGCGAGTTATTTAATTTACAGGTTAAGTGTGTCTAATTCGAAATTGACTTGAACTAGTTTATGTTTGACTCAAACCTGCTAACTTTATGTTAAATTTGTGTTGGGTTGTCGTATTATGTCAAATATTACCGGCCATATTTTAAAAAATTAAAAAAATAAAAAAATAAATTCGTGGTACCAAGTAAATAAGGATATTTTATTATTAGCATTATTAATTTTAGAGCACGTGAAGGGTTATTTTTAAAAGCTCATTAAAACCTCACCAAAAAATAATACACATAAATGGTAAAAAACTAAACGGGGATCGTGCTGTCTAATAACGGTAAATCTTATTACTGTAATTTAACTTAATAAGAAGACCACCTTTTATGTATATCTTTGTATGCAATTTAAATATAACTACAGTATGTGATCCGTTTAATTTGTGAGTTAAGGGTGTCTGTTTTAAAATTGACTCGGATTTATTTAATTTATATTTAAGCCAAAGTCGCTAACTTCGTATCAAGTTCGTGTTGGATTGATGTGTCGTGTCAAATATCGGTGATTCTAATTTAGAAAAGCAAAAAAGGAAACAAAAAAAAAAATCTTGGTACCAAGTGAATAAGGATATTTTATTATTAGCATCATTCATTTTAGAGCACGTGAAGGGTTATTTTTCAAAGCTCTGTAAAACCTTACCAAAAAATAAAACGCATAAAAGGAAAAAAAGGTAAACGGGGATCGTGTGCAATCTAATAACGGTAATCTAATTACTGTAATTTAACTTAATAAGAAGACAATCTTGTATGTCTATCTTTTGTATGCTATATATACTATAGTACGCGAGTTATTTAATTTGCGGGTTAAGTGTGTCTAATTCAAAATTGACTTGAACTAGTTTATGTTTGACCTAAACCTGCTAACGTTATGTTAAATTTGTGTTGGGTTGTCATATTATGTCAAATATTGCCAGCCCTATTTTAGAAAATAAAAAAATAAAAAAATAAATTCGTGGTACCAAGTAAATAAGGATATTTTATTATTAGCATTATTAATTTTAGAGCATGTGAAGGGTTATTTTTAAAAGCTCTTAAAAAACCTTACCAAAAAATAAAACACATAAAAGGAAAAAAACTAAACGGGAATCGTGCAATCTAATAACGGTAATCTGATTACTGTAATTATATTTAACATAATGAGAAGACCAGCTGGTTTGTCTATCTTTGTATGCTATAAATACATAACTACCATACACGACCTGACCTGTTTAATTTGTAGATTAAGCGTGTTTGACTCGAATTGAAACTATGGAAATGAACATCACTTTCATTATCTTTTGCATGCTTTTACTCAATATTGTTTCTAATGGTTCGTTACCTATGGCCACTGCTTTGAATTATCATGTCACAACTAGAAAACTTCAAACTGTTTTTCGACCAACGCAGGATCTCCCTGAATTCTGTGGTATATGCTCTTTCTTTCTCTCACATGCGCACGCGTACACACACTGCTTTCCCCTTCATTTTGGAGATGTGCACAGCACCTCATAAGAGTATATATATCGATAAACACAAGAGATTCTATTTATTTCCAAATATATATAAATATATAAGGCTCTGTTTGATAGTATTATGAAAAAAAAATGTGGGTGAAAAGATGAAAAATAAGTTGAGGGATGTGATGAGATTAACTCTTACTTTTCGACTTCTTCCACAGAAAAATTTTCTTTGCGTGTTGGTAATTTTTTTTTCGACAATACATAATGGAAGGGAAAAAATTTCTTCGAATGTTGGTAAAGAATTTGTTTTCCACAAAATATAAAGGAGGATGAATGCATCTCACCACATCCCTCAACTTACTTTCCATCTTATCGCCTAAATTAATTATTTTTTCTTATTATTTTCTATGTTACCATCAAACGAAATCTAAGAGAATGTATTTATTTTGGAAAGAATTTAGGATTTAAATTATATATAAATGCATGGCTGTTTGGCATATATGCAGGTGGACCTGGTGAAGACAAAATTTGTGACGCCCATTTTAAACTGAAAGGTTGTAATGTTGATAATTGTACTGTTTTTTGTTTCAACAAATACCAGCATATATTTGTAGCAAGAGCAGTCTGTGAGTCAGCTAACTCATGCGTGTGTTGTATTGAATGTTAAAAATGGAGTGTTATTAATTTACTTCATGTATTTCTATAAGAATAAAATCTCATAATGGATAGCCTAAATCAGTTTGTCCATATTAATTTACAATTCTTTAGCCAGAGCATGGAATTCAAAAATATATTATAGATTAATCGGCCTTCCAATTATTCTTCTGTTTTTCTTTCTTAAACGTGCCTTCCAATTCTAATATTCCGTTTCCAGGAATTTCAAATATTGTATGCTCTTTACTTTTGCTTCCCAAAAATTATTAGATTAACTTAATGAGTAGACATCGAAAGTTTCATTCACCAATCAAAAAAAAGAACATCGCGTGTAAATGAGAATTGCAAATTTATTAACTTGTATATTTCTTTAGCATAGAAAACAATTCGGCTAGCCAAAAGCAAGATATTATGACATAAGAAAAAAATGGAAACTCAACAGTAACCCATATAATCTAAAATTATTTGACAAATTTAGTGCTTAAATATGGTTATGTGTAAAATATAAACAATCAAAGGATGATAATTTTCGCTTTTCTAGCTTAATGTGACAAAGGCAATAGCTACGATTTACCCAATTACTTTTTAACCCAGAGCAAGCAGTTTTTCCTTTAATTCTTATTTTTATGCATTTTTCCCCTTTTTAAAGCCGAAAATAGATTGTAATTACATTTAATAGAGTGCACAAGTTCCATAAAATAACATCAATCGTTACTCATTCAATATCAAATTTGTATTTTTCTAAATAGTTAGCAATTACAGGTTTGCCACTGGGAAATCACATCGATCTTATAGAATTTAACTCAGACCAAATTACAAAAAGCAAAGAAATCAAAAATGAGATGCCACATCATAACAGTAAACTAAAAGATCTCAATTTGAAATTCCATGTACAAACTTACAAGGCCACTTCAAATAGGAAATATTAGTTCCACGAATTTTATGCGTATGTAAAATAATACTTTAAAAGAAAATTAATAATATTATAAAAAAAAATCAAAATTTAGGGTCTCACACTCCACCATCCTTCACCAAATTTCATGCTCGAAATTTCAATTCGAGCATAAAAAAATTCTCTTTAAAAAATAGTTGAAGCGAGCAATGAAAATTATAGATATTCAAGAACGCCTCAATTCTCAACAAATCACCATACAAATTTATCCTCGTTTTTTGTGCTTTTAATTGTGGAATGAGTGAAACACGAATGCCTTACAAAGAAATTAATATAATGGAATGTGATGTTAATCCATACTCGTTCTTGGTGTTTTCAACCGTGGTACGAGGGAATTCACGTGCCTCACAAGAATACTAACTTGGCTAAGATATGAGATGTGTTGTCCATGCTCAATTCTCATAGCCGAAATGATTTCTCGAATATATATCATTATAATTTTTTTTTCTTCAAATATCATCATAAACAATGCCAAAGCATACGTTGGAATCAAAACCATTTTTATTAAAATCTCAAAAATCATGAATATTGATTTACTAACTCACAAAGCCACTTAAAATGTAAAATATGGATTTCAAAATTTTTATGCACCAGTAAGCTAAAATCGGTAAGAGTATTAAAAGTTCGAGATCTCACAATTTATCGTCCTTCAACAAATTTTATCATCGAAAAATCAATTCACATTGAGCATACAACCTTTTCAAAAAAAAAAAAACATATAAAATAAATTCATAGAAATATGGGGTTTTACATTGGTCCATATAGATACTACGTTAGGAAAGGAGAGAGAAAAAAAAGGGGCCTTTTTGTTTTTAGCTAAGAGAATTCAAATTGTTTTGCTTTTAACCCATTACATTTGGGAAATTGATAATCGGCCCAAATAAGTGGATAATTACTAAATATGCATTTTATAAATGAATTTTGTTTCTTTTATATTTTTTCCATCTTATCCTTTTTAAAATTTTAAAATTTAAATTTATTATTCACGTAAAATTATATTTAGTTGTTGTTAAAATATATATCTTTTAGGGATTTATATACTTTTAAATTCAAATTTTAAAAGATTCAATTTTAAAATTCATAAATGTAACTATAAGTGATAACTTTTTGCAATTTTTAGCCATAGGATAAATATATATTAGAAAAATTAAGAAGTTGATTTGCAGTAAATGCAAAATATCAAAAATTAAACTTGGAGTATCTACAAGACATATTAAACGTGAGTATTATACACAATGTACTACAAAATACAATCATATTAAAAAAGTGATCACACAAGTAAAACTAAAAATATAGCCTTACTAAAAATATCAAATATTAAAACTTGAGGCACATAAAAAACATCTTAATAGTAAATATTACATATAAATAAAACTAAAAACACAGTTATATTAAATATATATATATAATTAAAAATAAAAATACAGTCATATTAAAAAAGAAATTATACAAGTCAAACTAAAAACATAGTCATATTAAAAAGATATTACACAAATAAAAATAAAAAGACAGTCATATTAAAAAAGACATTATACAAGTCAAACTAAAAATACAGTCATTTTAAAAAGAAATTACACAACTAAAATTACAAACATAGTTGTATTAAATATACCAAGATCAAGAATGTTAAATATGAAAGAATTTAAAGAGTGAGGGGTTCAAAAGAGTAGGGCGAAAGAATTTACTGACCATATAATGAATATTCTAATAATCATTATTCGACACCAAATAGAGCATTACTGGTGGTCACTTGGATCATACATTGCATGATCGCAATACACACAAATTCACAATGAAATTTTTGTATATTCTATATTTCGCCACGGATACTAAACTTTGATGTTATTGATTGACATCGTAAAGATATTTTTTTAATGCAATGTTCATTTTTGTAATAGATGTAAATAAACAATAGCAGTCTATAGAGAGAAATGTAAACTTTAATTCATTTATATTATGGATTATTTAATTAATTTAAAAATGAATATTGGTTATGGATATATATGCATTTGTCATAAATATCTATTATTAATTGTATTAAAGGTAATGATAAATACTATAGAGGTGACAAATATATGTTATTAACTGTATTATATATTGTCTAAAAATAAAGGAGATAACAACCTTATTATTTAATAAGAATTTAATTAGATTAATCTTAAAAAAGATAGAATATTGGAAAACACAATTATTTTTGAATTTTGGCAAAAAAAAAAAAAATAATTAGGTTAAATCCTAAAAACTGGGTCATTCACTAATTTTTTAAGTATAATGGGTTTGAGTAAAGAGACCCTTAAAATTTTGGGGTAAATATTAATTTGCTAAAAAAGAATCCTAAGCTAAATCAAGGAATTGACTATGAGAATGCACATGTTATTTATTAAAAAGAGTTTGATGATTTAATTTGTACTATTCCCTTTTCTTTTGGTTAATTAAATTCAAGGGTTTGTGTTTCCAACATCATAGGGTTTTGAAATTATTATTGGTCTTCTTACTAGATCTTACTATATACCGGCCAGTGATATTATGTAAAGAAAAAAGCATATGTAATAATAATTTATTAATTGGTGGCTTATGGTCCTTTAGATTGAAAGCAAAAATAAATACTTTAATTTTTATGTTTAATTTAAAATATTTTTTCAAGCTGTAATTAATTTTATTTTATTTGGATTGCATCTCATGATATAGAGTTGCTATTTAGGTTAGATAATATTGAGCCCATAGCCATGTAATGATGACCTTTGAAACTTTAATATTGCATATATTTTGTTTATATCTTCCTAATTAAAAATAAATTTGTTCAAATGAAATTATGTCGCCATTAAAGAGGCAATGAAATCACAAAGACAAAAAAAATGTGGTATATATATTGCCGGGACAAATTAATAAATATGAGCAAACAACATGTAACAATAATATCAATTAGAGTAGTACAACTTTTTTTTTTCTTAAAATCACATTTATAAAACTAATGATTATGAATCACATAACATTGTACAAACAACACACAACCAAGAAAGTAGTTTAAAATAAAAACTAGTCGATATTTTTCTATCAAGATCTACACAGCCTTGAGCTGCCACGCTTTTTCTTTCATATTACCCTTTTCGTAAAATTGTCACCTATATATCATGGGACATCCCGTATTTTAATATTAATAAATATTATATATATATATATATATATTAATTAAGTATAAATATGTGGTAATGGGCCATGTGAGAGGTGGATGCTAGGTGCATAAATTTGATAGAAGCCTTAACCATTAAGTTGTTAGCATGAGATTTTTTTTTATAAAAACGGAGGAAGACATCACTCGCATGCAACGTGGCCATTAAGCCATATGTTGGACCCTACTAGCTACTTTTAGTAGAAAGTGTGAAATATAGGTTATATATATATATATATATATATATATGCAAGGAGAAGACGATATATTTTTGGGGTGATATTTTATGGAAATATTTTGAGGTAAGGGGCTATACCTAATATTCATTTAAATCTCTAGAGCGTTTATTAATTATTCTACTAATTATATTCCTCTTGAATTTATTGTCTTGATTGAATTTGGTGTATTTATTTAGTCTCATTAATTGATGTTATTTATTAATATTGGCTAAATTACGTGAAACCAATTTGTGCATGGTTAAGTATACTCGCCAATCCGTCTTAATAAGCCACGGTTGTGTAAGGTTTGGAGAGAAGTTTTGACATGGTGAGGTAGGTAAAGTGGGTAATTTTTAATAAGTTACCAAGAGGTACCGATGTAAAAGGTTAGTTGGTGCTTTGTTGAATTTAACGGTATTGTTGAATTACCAAAATTTGTTGCGCTAAATGTTGCTATGTAGATATTTTAATGTTGATAAAATATTCTATTGAATTGCTTTCACTTCTGTGTGTTTATGTACTGCCTCCTTTCATTTCTTATGGCGCATGTAATTAACTCGAGACAAAATCGATTGTAGACGAGCAAGTCGGGTGCAGTTTAAATTATTATTTGTGTAGATAGTGGAGTGTTGTCTTTTAATTTCAAGAGTGGATAGATTATAATGATTGTAGTTTTACAAATTACTTTGATAGTAAAATGAAGATGGGTTTTATTTTTATTGTATTTTTGGATCCAACTGGATCGGGTCATTACATCTCATATATATTACCTCTTTTATTAAATAAATGCATGCCAACTAATGATCTCTTCTTTAAAATTAATCTCAATATCTCTTTATCACTTTAGAATATTTGTTTTCTAAATTTAACTAAACACCTTTCAAGTTCTATCTTCCACACAATTTTTTATTCTACTTTCTCCAGTTTACTCACATGTCTTCCTATCTTATCACCAATATTACTACTCTTAACCAAATATACAAGTATTATTTATGAATGAAAAAAGTGCACTAAATAAAAGTAAACATAACAAAATATACAAGTATTATTTATGAATGGAAAAGTACAAAATAAGCACACTATATATTCCATCGTGTCTTCTCACAACTCTGGTGTCGTAAAGACCAGTCTCGATGCACATTAAAATTACACTTAAAATGAAATTTAAATGGCACATGAAATGATATCCAAAGGTGTTGGTACAAGCCAAACTTGCCTTTGAGATTGAAGTGGATGGAATCCATTTCAAACTCATCCTTCATCATTTTAAGGTGTTTTGGCTGAATGACACCAACCATTGGAGTATTAACAAATAAATGATCCAATTTGTTGATCATAAAACGAGGGAAGGAGGTGGTGGCAAGGACTTCGCTTCCAGCGAAGTGAGACAGAGTCAAGTGAAGGCCATGTACTTCAATGGCCGAGTGCTTACTTGGGTTGGTAACTCTACCAACCAAGGTAAGATTAACATTTAATTTTTTCTCGTTGTCCAACGATACCGAGAAATGTTCGACACCGGCTAAGTTAAACTGAGGAGAGGATGGGTCGTACTTGACCAAAGCATATTTGATTAGAGCAAAGATGATGATGAGTAGAGGAAAGAACATGACGGCTGAGAATATAGCACAGCACATCCTCCTCTTGCTAGTTCTCTGCGATAATGTGTCATCCGCCATTACAAAAATCAAGGGAGATTAAAGAATTTGTATAAAAGATCAAGCTATGAGAGAATAAGAACAGCAATAAGAAGTAGGATTCAAAAACCAAACATAAAGACTAGAGGAAAGGTGACGAGATGAGATGGATGGATTAAATGAGGTTATCGAGCGCAGATTATATAGTGGAGATGAATGTACAATCAAGGAAACTAGGCTTAATTTAACACTATGCTATTTATAGTAAAATTTCCTTTTAAAGAATGCTACTGCATTCTATTAGAGTGGTAGTATTTAGTTTAGTCAGTACATTTGTTAAATTCATGCAAGGGTATTGTGTAAAATTTTACGCATTTGATAACAAAAACAACAAAAGAAAAATAAATGGTGTATTTGCACCAATTAGAGAGGATTCTCCAAAAAAAAAAAACATAAAAGAAATACTTACCTAGAGACACTACTGAAGACAAAGGAGACAGAGAAGGGGAGAAGTAGTTGAAAAAAATGGGAAGAAGGGAGTACAAAACAGTCATCTAAATATATATTGCATGCATGAAACCAAGCCCCAACGTCCATGCAACTAACAATAGATAGAAAAAAGTTTTTCTTTATCAAAAGTGTAAAAGAAAAGAAATTTGATGAATATACATACCAGGCTTTTTGCAAATTTCAATGAATCTTGAATATTTATCTTCTAAATTTAACTAAACACCTTTCAAATTGTATCTTCTTTCTCCACTTTACTCTTGATAATTAATGCTTGAAATTGGTAGATAAATTTCTTCGAAGAAAAGGAAGGAATTTTTTTTTTCCTTTTTGCCAGTCTCGGTTTCTTTAAAAAAAAGAAGGAAAGAAAACTTTTTTTTTCTTTTTTATTTGCTCTCTAAATGAAGAAAGAAACTAGTTTTTCTTCTCCATCTTTTTATTATGTGACTCGGTGAGAAGTACAAAGGGGCCATATATAAGAATAAGTAAGTACAAAGGGGCCATATTTGCTCGCTAATCCATTTTTAAAAACAGAGAGAGAGAGAGAGAGAGAAGTTGTTGGCAAAAATAGGAGAGTGAATATCTATATTTGTTGGAGACTTAATTAAACCCTTTTTTTTAATACTAAATATCTAGATAAGTTTTATTTAATAAAATAAAAATTTCAAATATATTTTGTTCAAAGAGAATTTATTTTATTTCAAAGTAAGCCCGGGTTGGGTCGGTCCAGTATGAACGTCGCGTTCGTGTGGTAAGTCATAACTATTAAAGTCCTCGTCCAATTGTACGAAAATTGGGTAAGCAAAACATATATGTAAACTCATAAATAATTCACATTCTCTAATATAGGGTATAGGTAAAAAATGCTTGCTTTAATTTTTTCAAAATACGTACCAAGTTCCAACAATTATGTATATCGTTCAATATATAATCTTGTTTGAGAGTTGTTTTTAATACATGCTATCATTTTTGGTTGTAACTATCCCTTTCTTTTTTATTATTATAGTTTTTTTTATGTCAATAAGGAGGAGGAGGAGGTGAAGTTAATTAAGCAAACTATTACTGGGAGACAGTCTTTCTTCGATTGCTTTAAACATGGGTGCTTTAAAATGAGTTTTAAGGGCTCGTTTTATAGAGAAAATAATTGATTTGTGTGAGAACATAAAAAATAAGTTAAGTGATAGAGATAAGATGAGATGAAATACTGTTTATTTATTATATATGATTAAAATTCTATTCTTTTTTGTTTTTTGTGGAACTTTCTTCTTTTTTTTCGTTTCACCCAAAGAAATTTTATCTAGCTATGAAAGAAAAACAATTTTTCAGATCATTGCCCTAACTTTCTTCTTTTTTATTACACAAGCTTCTCAAATTTTGGTATTTCGGTATGTATTGCGCCCTAACTTTCTTCTCCTTCTATTTTAGATCTCAATTGTTTCAGATTATTTCCATGAACTCTCTTCCTCTATATATTGAGTGGTCTTCAATAGATGTAAGCATTTGGTACACTTATCATTACGCAAAGCAATCAATTTTCTCTCTCTAAATGTTTTTTATAGTCAATTTCAATTTTGACTTCTTCTGAACATTGATATATTTTTCAGATGTCTTCTGATCTTAGCACCCATACTACCCAAACTAAAGCTACTTTATTATTTTGTATCTAAAAAAAGGTATTAATTATTCATGTTACCAATAATTTTTGCATGTTTATTATTGGTCCTATTACTCAGGAATCAATCTGCATCATGTTTCACTTAATAGGAACTAAAAACATGCATGTATACATGCAGTCATTTTTGGTAATAACAATCCATTTCTTTTTTATTATTGTAATTTTTAATGTTTATCCCTATATGGCGAAAGAGGTGAAAGATGTGGAGAAGTTAAGCCAAGTAGCCAACCACTGTTGAGAGACAATCTGTGTTGGATTCCTTAAAAACTAAGAATGGAATTCAAAAATATTTTATAAATTAATTGGCCTTCCAATTCAAATATTCTATTTCGAGGTGTTTCATTCATGCCAATACCAACTCTTTCGATAACTCATTTCTTTATTTGCTAAGCTTATTGCTGGGCCAGCAAAAAGGATTTAAGAAAAGAAAAAAAAATGAAGAGATTGGATGAAATCTGAGCAAAAAATATGTAACAATTAATATCATATAGAATAGTACAATTTTTTTTTATGGTACCATATTATCATATAGAGGTTTGATGAATATACAGAAGGGACATTTTCAAAGAAGTTTGCAAAATTGCAATGAATCGTAATATGACATTTTCAAAGAGATTTTTAGTTTTGCAATTACCTTATTTCCTCTCTATCAATTTGTAGATTTGTTTTCATAATAAGTGAAATTCGTTTTGTTTAATCTGGTGTGTGTAGTACTTTAATTAATGCTTTGAAGATCAATGCGCAATTAAGGATTTATCACCTGCTCATTTTGCATGATTGAAAAATCCTTCACAAATCTATCACCAAGCTAATTATGGACATGTAAGCATATCTAAAGACATGGTTCCTATGTGGCACTAAAAATATTGTTCATGGTCAAGTTCTAAAAAAATTATCTTCAATGGTATTGTCTATAAAATTGCTATTGACATAATTCGTCAAATTTTTTAATAAAAAATATAAAGTATATGGATTTTGTTTGATAGATCTTGGAGAATATTTTTTAACAATATAAATTTTATTGAATATAGAATTGTAAATTAAAAGTTAAAATAATTTAAAATTTTAAAAATAAATTATTAAGGTAAAAATGATGACGTGGCATCTAGACATCGTCTAGAAGACCCTCTAGATGTAGAGGGTCACCCTCACAATGTCTTCCCCTCTTTTTGACACATCACCTTCATGGTCATTGTACATGGTTGCATTGGAGATGTGTTTTTTTACTCATTGTCCATATATCCTATGTGACACTCTATTTTTCTCCGATTCATGGTTGCATTGGAGATGCTCTTAATTGACATTAGCTTAAGCGAGTAATTAGAGTCTGATACGGTTCAAATATTTATGCAATATTGTTTGGTTAAATTTAAGATCCTTTAATTAATTAATGGCCAGTGGGATTTGAATTGAGATTCACATATTTCTCAAGAGAGGGGGAATTTATGGTAAGTGTTGATCTCCTGCCTTACTTTATTTCTCAAGAGAGGGGGAATTTCATCCTTGCTTTATTATTGTCTCCAAATTTGATTTTATGGACTCTTGCACGTGAACTTTTGACACCCTCCCTCTTCTCTAAGAAAAGAAATACAAATACAACAAATATTCCATTGTTTTTTAATTAAGAGTCCATGTTTAACTTTTACATTTCTGCACTAATTTTATGAGATGGTTTAGTTTCTTGGAACAAAACTATTTCCCATTATGAGTTTTTAGACGTTTATTATGTTCTTAAAAGGAAATGGCCTGTTAATGACAAACATCCCAAAAAGGTGAACTCTAAATGTGGGATGGAGGAAGTTTCATTTTTGGCCCCAGTGTACACAAAGGAAAAGTTTGCACTCTTTCAAAACAGTGTCAGTTTTCATTGAGTTTCTAGTTGTAAACTATTCGAATATATTAGCCTGTTGAGCCATTTTTTTTTTATTCTTTATTCTTATTTAGGGATATTGTAAAATACACTCTGAAGTTAGTTGTCACTTTCAGCTTCACATATTTTATTTGAAATGTAATTAGAGCCATGTTTTAGATTGCAACCCAAAGAAACATACATATTAGGAATAGTGGACTATGTTTTGGTGGTTACAGTTTTTTTTACTATGAATATTATTGTGATAAATACCTTAGTTCTTGTATGGATACTACAATGGATTTTGTCCCACGCTTTATATGTATTCTTTTTCAAAAGATAGTAAAAAGATTTTCTTTTTCAAAAGTGTAAAATAAAAGATATTTGATGAATATATATATAAACAGGTTTTTTTTTCCAAATTTCAATGAATCTTGAATATTTATCTTATAAATTTAACTAAACACCTTTCAAATTCTATCTACTTTCTCCACTTTACTCGTATGTCTTCCTATCTTGTAACTAATACTACCCAAATTAAAGCTAGTTTATATTTTTGTATAACGTACATATTTCGGGCTGGAGAAAAGTACATATTTTTAAATCTCTTTTTCAAAAGTACCGTCAAAAAAGAGATTTGATGAATATATATTGCATGACCAAAATTTTTATAATTGTTTTTATTTTTTCTTTTAACATTTTTTTAATTGAAATAATAAAAAGGGGATTTTACGATTGAGCAAAGGAGCTGAGGGATTTTCTTTTCTTTGTCTTGATTTTTGTCATGAAAATGGGATTTTTCAGTTTGATTCAAAATGTGAATAATGGGTTTGTGCTTGTAGAACCATTTTTGGATCATTCAGGGATTTGTCATTCAACAATCTCAGAGGACGTGTGTCCAAAGTTTCCTGCCAGAACATTCTAGTATGATTTCTTGATATATATATATTGTAAAACTTTCCGGATACTCGATGCGTCTGCAATATTATAGAACAAAAAAGTTGTCGTGAGTCAAACAAGAAAAAAGCTAAAATCTTTTTACTCGTAATTTCATTAATGCGGGTTGCTTTAGGCTTGGGTTGCAGTTTAGACATTTTGCTGAGCATCTAGAAGGAGATGGTTGTTGGTATGTCCAATTTTCTTCTCTCTCCATCTTCATTGTCTAGAGTTATCTAAACACATTTAATCTATGTTGATCAAACATGTTTTCTTCATTCAATTTTTTTTTAAGTTTAATTATGTGAATCACCTTTAATTGAGTACTTTGTACGTTGCTCTAAATTTCGCTGTTTTATTTTACAACTTTGTTTGTTGCTCTAAATTTCGCTGTTTTATTTTACAACTTTGTTTGTTGCATTAATTAGTACGTCAAACCTTATCGGTTTTAGAATTCCTCTATATTTCACAGTTTTGTTTGTTGCATTCCATCCATTTGCCATATTAGAATTCACGTAATATATTCTCATAATATACACCTTTGCGTATCCTCGTTCACATGTAATCCCCCTCTAGAGCATTTTGCTTAGTCTGAAGAAATTGAAAAGTAGGCGGGAGTTCATAACTTAAAAATACGATTCAGAACGAACTGAAATTTACTTCATAAAACAGCTATCGGACAGCAAAACTAACTGAAATTTACTTTATAGAATAGCTACCGGACAGCAAAAATATGTGTGATGAACTTATTAAAGATCTAGATGGATGACCGATAAATGCAGAAATTTAGTCTTGCTTTACTAGATATTAATTATTAATTCCTCTGTTTATATACTACACAGTGAACATGTTGCATATACATTGAGGTTTATATATGTAGAACTTGTTCAACATTCACATTATCATTTATTTTGCTCTGCTATGAGAAGGTGTTTCACAGAATTACTTAAATTCCAATAGCAGCCAATTTCTTCGGTTTAATTTGTGTTCCATTTAAGATTTGAGTTACTAAAAGGTCTTGATCAAAGCTGCCATTCTCTTGTTTCAATTTACAGGATGATTTCGATGGATTTGAGGGCAATTTTGAAGAGAATATAAGAGAATTTTCGCATTCCCATCATTAATATGTAGATGTTGATTATTTTTCTCCATCGATTTCCATCATATTATCAAATAGAGTATTAATATTATAATTTGTGCTAAGAAAAGGATAGTAAAATTAGTTTTCTAAGGTGCTTAACTCTTGTACTAGCACTATTATTTACCAAAAAATGGATATTGCTGTGTGTATAGAGAGAATTTTGCGTCACTTTAGGTAGTCAATTTTAGAATGACTATAATGAATGGAAAGTACCATGCATCAATCTTGTATTTGTGAGTATATGCATATATAAAGCTTAATTATTTTGAACAAGTGTGGGACTATATAAAATCTTGACCCCATAAAACTAGTGTGTGTATATATATATGCTCGGGCTGATGGCACGAAAGAATGGAAAATTTGAAAACTCAAGTTATGTTTATTTTATTTGGAAAGAAAAATAATAAAAAGTATATTTGGTTGCCAGGTTATGTTTTATTTAATTACATTATTTTTATCATATCGATGCCAACTATTTTTTATTTTTTATTTTTTTCAGATACAAAATATCAAATATTTAGTACTTGAATAAAGAAAAACATGTAAAATATGTTCATCCTCCTCTTGCAAGTTCTGTGCAGTAATGTGTCATCCGCCATCACAAAAATAAAGAGAGGTTTATGAAATATGAATTAATTAGAAACTAAGGATTCCAGGATAAGTTGATACAGATAATTTGTAAAAAAGAAAGAGCTAAGAGAGAATATGAAGAACAAAAAGAATTAGGATTCAAAGAGAAAATAGAAAGACTTAAGGAAAGGTGACAAAAAAGGGATGGCTTATATAGTGGACATTAATGTACAATCAAGGAAACTAGGATTAATTTAACACTATGTTGTTTATAGTACTAACTTCTTTTTAAAGAATGCTACTGCTTTTTATTTGAGTGGTAGTAGTTTAGTCCAGTACATGTATAAAATTCATGCACGGGTTTTGTGTAAAATTTTACGCATTTGGTAACAAAAACAACAAAACAAAAATAAATGGTGTATTTGTGCCAATTATAGAGGGTTATGCAAAAAAAATATGTACCTAGAGACACTACGGAAGATGATGGAGAAGTTGTATATCAACTCCACTCAACTCCTCTCTGAAACATGTAGTTGACACACAGATTCACTCCCCATTTTTTGTTTTTGTTTACGTCGCAAGAGGTTTACTATTTGGGTCAGATCTTGTGACGTAGAGTTGCTATTTGGGTCGGATATCGAGCCCATAGCCATGGATTACAGTAAAGATCGATGGAGACAGAGAAGGGGAGAAGGGAAAAAGTAGTGGAAAAATGGGAAGTAGTCTAACTCTATTTACCAACCCCCAATCCCCCATGCGAGCAACAAAAGATTGTAAAAGTTCTCTTTTTCAGAATTAGTGTAAAAAAAAAAAGAGAGATTTGATAAATATATAGAAGGGTTTTTTTTCAAAGAAGCTTGCAAATTGCAATGAATCTTGAATGGAAATTAGATTCATGTACTTTAACAATTAATAATTCTAGACTGCATAAATATTTTTTATATTTACGAAATTTACATTTTCAACTTTGTTAATTGTGTATTGAAAGGTGCATCAAGTTTATATAAGGCTTGGCAATGTACATAATTAGTAAATAATCGTCAATTTGATATATATATATTTTTAAATATTATATAATCATGTCAATTGTTTCGACATAAAAGAGGCAACGAAATCACTAAGATAAAAGAAATAAAATGTACGAATATTTATTGCCAGGATTAATTAATAAATATGAGTGAAAAATATTTAACAAAAATATCATATATATAGAGTAGTACAAATGTTTTTCACAATACCACATTAATAGATACATCGCACAAACTACATACGGCCGTGAAGGCTAGTGGTTCAAAATAAAAACTGTTGACATTTTTCTATTCGGATCTACACAGCGTTGAGCCGTCACCCTTTCCCTTTCATATTATCTCTTTCATGAAATTGTCGCCTATCATATTACCTATTTCATTAAATAAATTAATGCCAACTAATAGTCTCTTCTTTAAAACTAATCTTGACATATTTCCATCCCTTTAGGATATTTGTCTTCTAAATTTAACTAAACACCTTTCAAATATTATCTTCACAAAATTACCGTGTACACAATTTTCAATTTACTATTTCTATCTTATCACCAATATGACCCAAACTAAAGCTACTTCATAAATTTGTATATCATACATATTTTTGACTGAAAAAAGGTATTAATTATTCATCTTACCAATAATTTGTGCATGTTGATTTATACATGCAGTCATTTTTGGTAATAACTATCCATTTCTTTTTAATTGTTTTAGTTTTTAATGTTTACGTCAATATGGCAAAAAAGATGAAGAATATTGATGAGGTGAAGTTAAGCCTAGTACCTAACCACTATTTGATATGATGTGAGACTATCTCTGTTGAATTTCTTAAAAGCTAAGAATGGAATTCATTTATGTCAATATTCTGTTTCCTGGAATTTCATTCATGCCAATTCTAACTCTTTTGATCACTCATTTCTTTATTTGCTATGCTTCGTTGCTGGGCCAGCAAAAAGGATTGGAGAGAGAGAGGGAGAGAGATTTGATGAATATACAAAAAGGGTTTTTTCAAAGATGTTTGAAAATTGCAATGAATCATGAATTGAATGGGACTCATTAGATTCATGTAATTCAACAATAATTCTAGACAACATAAATATTTTTTATATTTACAAAATTTGAATGATGAATGGGACTTATTAGATGCCACAGAAGATCCACTCCACTCCACTCCGAAACTAGTAGTTAACAAAAAGTTCACTCCCCATTTTTTGTTTTTGTTTATGAGAGGTTTGCTATTTGGGTCAGATCTCATGATGTGGAGTTGTTATTTGGGTCGGATATTGAGCCCATAGACATGGATATGGCAGTAAAGATAAAAACATCTAGAGAGGGGGGGAACCAAAAAAGTAGTGTTAAAAAAGATAGTAAAAGTATAACCCAAGAGGTTGCCACAGCGTTAAGGGCGAACTTAGACTATGTGAGTAGGTGCACAATCTTAAGTTCGATTTTCCACGGCATGAAACGTTTCTTGGGCCACCGGGATCATCTCCTGGTCGAGCAACCAGGGTCTCATGGAATTAGTAGAGGTGGGGCACCAATACTTATATATAATTATAAAAAAAATAAAAAATAGTAAAAGTACTCTTAAGTCTAACATATTGCATAAAACCAATCACCAACCCCTGCCAGTAACGAAACATAGTAAAAGTTTTTATTTTGCAAATGTTGTGTGAAAAAAAAGAGATTTGATGAATTTACAAAAGGGTTTGTTCAAAGAAGTTTACAAATTACAATGAATTATTATATTCGGGTACTTCAACAATAATTCTAGACTGTATAAATATTTTTTATATTTACAAAATTGACATATCGGATAGATTGTGGAATTTATATATAATTAATAAATAATCAACAAACTGATATATATTTTTCAAAAATTATATAATTATGTCCACGTAAAAGAAGTCGTTTAAATACTTGTTAATGAGGTTCAAAATAAGAATTTTATTTTGCGTGTTAAATTTTTAAAAAATAATTTATTAAGATCTAGTTGTGGCACAGTAATATAAAATAAAGTTTGCCAATAATAATAGATACAACTTTATTCTCTTTTCCCCTTTTTCCCCTCAGCTCGAAGCACGAATCTTATAAGTTTTACTGTTTATATAAAAGAAAATATTGTTTAACCTAGTAAATAGTGGGAGAAGAATATTAACACTTACCTACATGGAACTACTTTAGCACAATTATATTTTCGAGTCTCTAACTTCTTCTTTTCTCATATATATATATATATATAAAGGAGGATTGGACCTCTCCATTTAATTGTAAACAGTGAAACTCACCCCAATCAGCAATTATTGAGACTCAAATTTGTGATATCTCTCAAGTCCGAGCAAGTACCTTCCCCACTAGTAGTTTAAAATTTTAATCGTGGAATTAAGATTTTAATATTATATTAATTATAACAACAAATAACTATGTAATGATGACCTTTGAAACTTTAATGCTCACATATATATAATTTTTATATCTTTCCTAATTAAAAATATTTTTTTTCAAATGCAATTATGTCGGCATAAAAGAGGCAATGAAATCACAAAGACAAAAGAAAAAATTGCAGGTATATGCATTGCCAGGACTAATTAATAAATGAGCAAACAATATGTAACAATAATATCAAATAAAGTAGTACAATTTATTTTTTCTTAGTAACACATTTATGAAAATAATGATTGATAATCACATATATCGCACAAGCTACACTCGATCTACACAGCCCTAAGCCACCACCCTTTTTCTTCAATATTACCTATTTCATAAAATTGTCACCTATTTCTCATATTACCTCTTGCACTAAATAAATGCATGCCAACTTATGATATTAATCTCAATATCTCTTCATCACTGTAGAATATTTGTCTTCTAAAATTTATCCAAACACTTTTCAAATTCTATCTTCCACACAATTTTCTATTTACTTTCTCCACTTCACTCATATGTCTTCCTATCTTATTGATCACCGATACTACCCATAACAAAATATACAAGTTTATTTATGAATGAAAAAAGTGTACTGAATGGAAGTAAACATAATAAAATATGCAAGTATTATTTTTGAATGAAAAAGTACAAATCAAGCACACTATATATTCCATCGTGTCTCCTCATAACTCTGGTGTCCTAACCCGTCTCGGTGCACACTAAAATTACACTTAGTGACAACTCAAGTGCAATAATCAAATGATTCATAGATGTGAGTCATGGCGGTTACTTACTGTTCAACAGCAGGGTCCCTTCCATGTACTACGGCACCAATGTTTCATATAATTACTGCCTATAAATTGTGTAAACATAATGGCCACATAATGTCCTTTTGAGTAAAAGAATATTTATGTCATACAATTTTTACAATAATATGCATGCATACATGATAAACGTATAATATGGTCTTGCATAAGCTCCTTTTCGGATTCACTTGATGCGTTTGTTGCATTAATTATGCCCAATTATCCGCTTATCTTGAGATTAGTACTTTAGCGGGTTTTGTATATAATATCGCCCCGCTAGGTATGCTTTTGTGGTGTTTTCTTTGTATTTATAAGAATGAAATGAAATGGCCTTCGAGGAATCAACTAAATGCAAGCTCAAGGCTTGCAAAAGTGCTGAGTGCAAAAGTCCCATACCCATGATCGATCATGGGTAAAGCCATGATCGATCATGGCTTGCAATTCTTACCCATGATCGATCATGGCTTGCAATTCTTCTAGCAGTGCACTTCCATGATCGATCATGGGCATAATCATGATCGATCATGGCTTGGTGAGTACACCAACTACCTGCTCCTTTCAGCCTGTTTGGAGGGATTGTTGTCTTGAGATATTTTCCCTTGTATTATTTTATTATTTCTTAGTTATTTTGTGGCTAGTTTAAGGCTAAGGAAAAGGGGTAGATGGATGATGTAATTTTTACACATAGAGTTCTAGAGAGAAGGGAGAGCTCAAGGTGTAACCTTTCTTCATTTTTCTCTTGTAAATTCTTGTTTGTAAGAATGATTTCTTCTATAATATTTGTTCTTGCATCTATTATGGAGTAGTCTTTTACTAAGGTTACGAAAGTGAATCGCGATATGATTTTTGGTAATTAATTTCTCAATCCATGTTTAAACTTTGTTAAATAATTGTGCATCATTTTCTTTTCCAAATCCTTCACTCTTCAAGCTTTGTAGGTATTTTCATTTAAAAGATTAGACTTTTCTAACCTTGTATGCTTAGTGCTTGTTGATTAATGAAAACACAACATTTTTATATGGTTCTAAAAAGCTTGCAACTCATTTCCCCCATCTATGGATTTTTATTCCTTTTGTAGAAATTACAAAGAGTTCTTAAATTCCATAGATGATTTAGAGTTTTTAACATTTTCGTCCCTTAAAGTTTGACCGAATTGTCACATTCGTCCCTGATATTCATTTTTTCACATTTCACACCTCGATGTAGATTCCACCTGTCATTTTGGTCCCTCAAGCCATTTGCCGTCTGTTTCGTAGACGGAAAACGTTTGATGGAGGGGTAAGTTAGTCAATCTACTGTTATAAAGTAAGAAATCAAATAAATAAAGAAGGATGAATGGAGAGACCCCAACCTTGCTCTTATGGCGACGGAATCATGGGATGAACCTCTTCCTCAGCCGTCGTCGGCACCACTTGAAGACAAATCTCCTTCTCCTCAACTGCCACCACCACCTCCTCGATTCGATCCCGGCCGAATAGCCTGATTCTGCAAGCGAAGTACAAGCATCATGGGGGAAAAGCGAGCGAGAGAGAAATTAGGGCTGGAAAAATGCAATCGATCTCGATCGAGTCTGATCCTACTCTCGAATGATCCACCTCTTTATCTCCAAAGTGATTTTACAACAGAGCATGAAGAGTAAGAAGGGCTTCCTCAATTGGCCGCGAATTTACGGCTTCAACTGCAATTTGGTAATTTTGATTTTTCGTTGAATTCACTTGGATGACTAACTAGATTGAAAATGGAGCAGATTAGTATGTGAGTAAAAAACTCACAAAGATTGTGGACGTTGAGATATCTGACGGAGTATATGGGATGCTGTGTAGGGTGTGGGTAAAAAAAAGCCCCTGTGCACAGCAGATTATTACACGAGTAAAAAAATTTTCCTTACCATGTTCAGTTTTACTTATAAATGTCAGTTCCTTTTGTCGCCCAAAATAAACAGAGTGTATTTCTCCACTTTATAAACTAGAGTGATTAGTTTGGTTGCCTTTAATTCTCTTCCAACTCTTTTTTGTTCTTTAGCAATAATGCTAAAAAAACATAGCATTAAGTCTTCATTATGTACATCATCCTCTACCATCCTCTGTTTCAACATTGTTGAAATAGAGCATTTACGACATTGGCAAAGCACCCACTCTCTCCTCTCTCTCTTTCTCTCTATCATTCTTTTTTTTCTTTATCTGATTTCCTGTATTTTGTTGTAATAGAGGGAAACACATATACACATATATGTTATATCTCTGAAATTGGCGAGAAAATTAGAAGATGGAATGATGTGGGCTAACTAATTTACCCCGCCATGAAACGTTTTTCGTCTAGAAAACAGACGACAGATGGATTGAGGGATCGAAATGATAGGCGGAATCTACATCGAGTTGTGAAATGTCAAGAAATGATTATCAGGGACGAATGTGACAATTCGGTCAAACTTTAAGGGACAAAAATGTTAAAAACTCGATGATTTATAAATTTGTTAATCTAGTATTTGATTTACTTAATGATATTTTGAGTGCTTTGTACACTTTACGTGATATTTTGACTAGTTGATGAATTTATTCCACAAACTTCATTCCGTTTCATTGTAATGATTCGTTATTTAATTTTCATTCTTTTAAACCATGAGATTTCACATACATGCTTAATATAAAACTTTGTTACGATAAATTTATTACCTTTACCTCGGATTAGCTTCAGTGGGAATGGGTTGCTTTGCTTCACACCCGTAGTTGAGAGATAGATATGATAGCTTTATCTTTGGTGAAATTTTGTGATATTCTCTCTTAATATAGCTTTAACCCGAGAATGAGTTTCATAGCTTCGCACCCTTTGCTATTGGGAGTTATCACAACATTCCCCATTTTTGAGATTATTGTGTTGAAATCTATGTATGAGATTGCAATTACCGTCTATTGTATCGCAAGCAACTTCCAAATACCTTAGTGCTTTCTTATTAATTTTCACAACCTTTTTACTTTACGATTGTTCGATTTCAAACCAACTCACAAAACCAGAAAAATTGTAAAATATGTAATCCATTCCATTTCTTTTCAACTATCTCTGTGGTTTGATACTCGGACTTCCGAGACTATATTACTACTTGACGTGCTTGCACTTGGGCCACCACAACGCGATATTCTATCAGCGTTAAGTTTTTGGCGCCATTACTCTTTAAGGACGCACAGCGCTATTGCAAGGCATGTCAGAGATGCCAAATGCTTGGAAGGATCTCTAAGAGGAATATTATGCCACTCAATCCAATCCTGATGATTGAAATCTTTGATTGTTGGGGCATCGACTTTATAGGACCATTCCCATCCTCTTACGGTAACCTTTACATTGTAGTTGCCGTAGACTACGTTTCAAAATGGGTGAAAGCCCAAGCGTTTAAGAAAAATGATCACAAAGTTGTGATCCAATTCTTGAAAGAGCACATTTTTGCACATTTTGGCACACCTAAGGCAATAATAAGCGATGGCGGTACTCACTTTTGCAATAGACCTTTTCAATCCTTAATGCAAAAGTATGGTGTAAACCACAAAGTATCGCTCGCTTATCATCCTCAAACTAATGGTCAAGCCAAGTTGGCAAATAGGAAGATCAAACAGATTCTGAAGAAAACGGTAAACCCGAATCGCAAATAGGGAGATCAACCACTTGAGTTGGGCTAACCCATTTACTATCCGAAATTGGATAGATGATCTTTGCATTTACAATTTCAACACCTCGTTCCTAACCATATCTTGCATGTTAGGATTCAATCGGCGTTGAAATTGCCTTGATGTTTTCGCTCTATCCTTTAAGTGAATTTTATGTGTACAAATTAATGGACCTTTAAGGTCAGCAAGAGTCTAACCAAAAGCTTTTTTATATTTACCAAGCAAATTGACTAACCTTACTTCTTGATAATCCGAAAGTTCGGACGAGATGATGACGGGGTAAGTGTCAAAAACTCCTAAGAAGGCATACTTCAAGTTGCTTGGCAAAGGCTTGAGTTCCATTTGTCCTTCAAGCTTTTTGGTAGAGGGTGGTGTGTTTTCTTCTTTATCCGTAATTTCATCATGTTTGTTAAACAAATTAAGAAAACAGATGCATACATCCTTCGGGTTCATCAGAAGTGGTTAAAAGACATTCCGTTAAATTCAATTCAAAAGTTGCCACGAAGTGGTCTTGGATACTTGACTCTATCATGTTCACGTGTTCACTTTCATCATCATCATCATCTCTTTGATTGCTCAAAGAAAACACGGTTAACTCCAAAGTCATGTTTCCAAAAGCTAACTTCACTATTCCATTCTTGTAATTTATTATAGCATTAGAAATAGCAGGAAATGGTCGTCCGAGGATTACCGGAATCTCATTGGACAGGTTTGACACAGGTTTCATGTCGAGGATGATAAAATCAACCAAAAAAATAAAACTTGTCAATTTGGACAAGCACATCCTCGACTACCCCTTTTAGGATCTTAACAGATCGGTCCGCTAATTGAATCATCACCTTCGTAGGTTTTAATTCTCCCAACCCCAATTGTTGGTACACGGAATATGGGAGCACGTTTACACTTGCTCCCAAATCAAGCAAAGCATTTTTTAGCCTACAATTCCCTATTACACACGAAATTGTTGGACCCCCGGGGGTCCTTGAACTTAGGAGCTCTTGTGCCATGCATGATGGAGCTCACTTGCTCCACCATGAAGGCCTTCTTCTTGACATTCAACCTTCGTTTTGTCATGCATAAGTCCTTGGGAACTTAGCATATGAAGGTATTTGCTTGACCGCGTCAAGCAACGGAATGTTGATTTTTACTTGTCGAAACTTGTCCAAAATCTAGGTATTAGATTTGGACGGTTGGTTTAACCTCTCCGAGAAAGGGACCTTGATCCCATTCTTGATTTTCTCAAGATCCTCCTTTCCTTATTTCTCTTCCTCTCTCTTCTTCTCTCCTCCCATAACTTTTTTAACCTCCAACTTCTCAACACTCGTAGACTTAACTATGTCTGCCACCTTGGAATTTTTAGGAACAATAGTTTTGTCTACCTCTTTGCCACTTTATAGGATCGTGATGGATTTGAGTTTTTCTAACTTGGTACTAGGCGCTCTTCCGTCTATCACCAAAGCTTGACCTCTAGGATTAGTTAAAGGTTGAGATGGGAATTTTCCCTTCTTTTGGGTTGCTAGGGTGGTGGTGAGCTTAGACATTTGGGTTTTTAACTCACCCACATCACAATCCGTCTTTTCCACAAAGGTTCTCAACAAATTTTCTAGGTTTTGGTTTTTGTTCTGTGGTGGGGCGAAAGAATTTTGAAGTTGATGTTGCTTTTAGTTTTGATAATATTGGATGTGGTTCTGACTTTGATTCCCTCTCCAACTGAAATTAAGGTGATTTTTCCATCCCTCATTGTACTTTTGCGAAAAAAGGTCTTTTGGTTAACGATTATGGTTGTACTGATTCAAAGCTTTCACTTGGGTAGAATTTTTGATGACTTCCCGAAAAGTGAGAATGGTAGGGCAATCCTCGGTCGTGTGTCCTGAATTTTCACAAATGACACACAACTAACTCGAGGATACTACATTGACCTCTCTAAGCTTACTTGCCTCCATTGCTTATACTTTCTTGGACAATTGGATCAATCTTGCGCCCATGTCATCTTCATTAGAAATTTGGTACAACCTACCCATTCCCGGAGTTTTGGCCTTAGGTTCATCGGTATAAGTTTTCCAATTTTGGCCACCTTCTGTTAATTCGTCAAAATATAACAAAACCTCATTGGGGTTCTTGCTCAAAAATTGACCATTACCATGGTTTCAACAAAAGTACGCATTTCAATGGTGAGAGATTCATAGAAAAAACTGACAAGGCTCCAAGTTTCGTGACCATGGTGAGGGCATGCATTTAAAAACTCTTTGTATCTTTCCCAACACTTGTAGAAACTTTCGTTTCCTTTCGGTGAAAAATTGGATATCGCCCTTCTCAAAGCGTTGGTTCTATAGACGGAAAATAATTTTTTTAAAAACTCCGCTTGAAGCTCTTGCTAAGACCGAATTGATTGCGGTCTTTGAGTATTTAACCAAATTTTTCCTCTATCTTTTAAGGACAAAGAAAAGAGTTTTAATCCAATGATATCCTCGTCAATATTTGCCTCACGAAATGTGGAGCAGACTTCTTCAAAGTCTTTCAAGTGCAGATATGGGTTTTCATATTCCATACCGTGAAAAAAAGGGATATGTTAAAGTATACCCAATTTGAAAGAGAAAGTGCCCGCTTGACCAGTGGGAAGCACGATGCATGAGTTGAAAGTCGCACGAGCGGATTGAAGATAATCCCTCATGGTCCTAACCGGAGGAACATTGTTTGCACTTTCCCCTTCGTTATCGCTCTCGTGGTCCGCCATTCTACCTTCATTTGCCATTCTTGGTGATGGGGGAGGGCTAATTCGAATATTCACAAACAATTACCCTTGCACGGGCTTGGAAAACTATTCAAATTGCTCCTCGAAAAAATTACAAAATAGAATAAGAATAAGATAGAATAATAAATTAATTAAATAGAGAGTTACTTACAAAATGGTTTTATACAAAACCCGAAATCCTTCTTTTGCCTTATCCTCAGTAATAGCGCCAAAGGTGTATGCTAAGTATTTTTAGTGATATGGTGGAAAGGACTTTGAAAGTTTTTATAGATGACTTTACCGTCTATGGTAAGTCATTCGACAAATGCTTTACTAACTTAGAACAGGTTTTGGAATGTTGCGTTGAGAGATAATTGGTGTTGAATTGGGAGAAGTGTCACTTCATGGTGTCCAAGGGTATTGTACTAAGGTACATCATTTCGTCAAAGGGAATTGAATTTGACAAAGCAAAAATCGAATTAATTGCTAAGCTTCCTACACTCAACAATTTGAAAGATGTCGGATCTTTTCTGGGACATGCCGAGTTTTATAGAAGGTTCATCAAGAACTTTAGTTCCATATCCAAGCCGATGTGCAACCTTCTCCTTTAGGATGCACCATTTGAATGGGATACCAAGTGCAAAAAAGCGTTTGTCTTGCTGAAACATATGCTCACTATCGTGCTGATAATGCAGACACCGGATTGGAGTTTACCCTTCGAACTAATGTGTGACGTGAGTGACTATGCTGTTAGAGCGGTTCTTGGTCAATGGAATGAC